>PVJC01036869.1:0-17577 GCA_004026665.1 Murina feae | reverse complement strand
GACTGAAGGGTCCTGGGTTCAATTCTAGTCAAGGGCACATGCCTGGTTTGTAGGCTCAATCCTTATTAGGGGGCTTGCAGGAGGCAGCCAATCAATGATTTTCTCATCATTGATGTTTCTACCTCTCACTCTCTCTCCCTTCCTCTCTGTAGTCAATAAAAATAAATATTTAAAAATGTTTTTAAAAATATATTTTCTTTAAAAAAAAGGAAAAAAATTCTAAAGACTAAAAAGTGTGATCATGGACATTTCTGGCCAGGGTAGGGGGAAGAAGCACTTTGACCCACTGATGCTAGGAGTACAAATTGGTGTAACCATTTTGGACGAAATTGGAACATCTTTTACAACTTCAAATGCATATACTCTTTGACCCAGGAATACCATTACTGAAAATTACCCTTTACATAAACAGCATACAAGAACTTATGTATATACAAGCCAATCAAGTCTAGGAAGTGCAAAGAATCCCAAACAAAAGGAATCCAAAGAGGACCACACAAAGACACATCATAATTAAAATGCCAAGGGCAAAAGACAAAGAGAAAATATTAAAAGCAGCAAGAGAAAAACAGTTAGTTACCTACAACGGAGTACCCATACAACTGTCAGCTGATTTCTCAACAGAAACTATGCAGGCCAGAAAGGAGTGGAAAGAAATATTCAAAGTGATGAATAGCAAGAACCTACAACCAAGATTACTCTACCCAGCAAAGCTATCATTTAGAATTGAAGGTCAGATAAAGAGCTTCATAGATAAGAGCTAAAGGAGTTCATCACTGCCAAACCAGTATTATATGAAATGCTGAAAGGTATTTTTAAGAAGAGGAAGAAGAAAAGGTAAAGATAAAAATTATGAACCACAAAGTGACAACAAATACATATCTATCAACAAGTGAATCTAAAAACCAAGTGAATAAAAATCTGATGAACAGAATAGACTGGTGAATAGAATAGAAGCAGGAGCATAGAAAGGGAGTGTACTGACAATTCTCAGGGGGGAAGGAGGTGTGGGGGGTGCAGGAAGAGACTGGACAAAAATTGTACACCTATGGATGAGGATAGTGGTGGAGGGATAAAAGAGGGGTACTGGTAGAGGGGAAATATGGGGGGGGGAAGAGGAACAACTGTAATAATCTGAAAAATAAGATTTTTTTTTAAAAAAAGAACTTATGTATAGAGATGCACACAGTAGCATTTTTAATAATAGCTAACAATCAGAAAAGAAGCTAAATATCTAGCATAGGGGACAGGTTAAATAAATTACGGTACAACAATAGACTGAAATATTACATATTGCTAACAAAGAATAATACATCTACAAGTCCTAATTTAGAAAGCTATCTAAGATATATTAAGTTGTAAGAAGACAACTTATATATCCAAGCATGCATTTGTGTGTATAGACTATTTTTAGACTCTCACTCAGTGTTTCTCTGGGGAGGAGAGATAGGCTGAGGGTTCTAGTGTGGAGAAGACTTATTTCTCATGAATACTCTTTGGAACTGTTTGAATGTTTGCCATGTTTGTGCTATTTTTCCAATTGAAACAGCTAATCAAAAATATTGTAGAAAAATCCTTACTGAAATGGAAAGATGCTCATGATACATAAGTGGGAAGGGAGGGAGGCTACAAAAAAAGACTGTAGAAGACTTTCCAACCTTTTTTACTTACATTTGTCTTGAAAAGAGGCAAATATATGAGAAAATGTTATTGTGATTTAGAATGTCAGATTAGAGTGTTTTATATTTTCTCACTTTTTTGCTGATCAGCATTTTCTACAATGACCAAACAGTAATTACATAAGATGAGGGAAAGGATTCTTGAATCTTGCTGCCTCAAAATATGTTTAAACTCTTATTTTTTCCTTTTTTTTCTCTCTCTAAAAGCAGAAAGAGGGTGTTATCTCCCTCTCTTTAGCACTTAATGAGAAGGTGCTGAAAGACTATGAAGGCTTTTGTTCTCCTGGTTTCCTTTATGGGGTTATTTTGCTGACGCCATCAAAATTATTCAGTCAAGCGTGGCGGAACAGCTGTTCCTGACCACCAGCAACTGCAGGACATCAGAGAATAAATTTAAACTTCCAGAAAGGAAGATGAGATCAATCTTCCAGCTGACATGGGCTGGGGGAGGTGGCGGTAAAAACACAGGTGGACAGCATCACCAGGGGGTCCCAAAGAGGAGATCAAAGAAGTGTCCAAATGTCACTCAACACTAATCAGTTTGGAACAAGTGACTGAATGACAAACCATCCCAGAATTCTTTTGCCTAATGTTAGGCAAAATGTGCCACAGCAAGTAAGCTCCCAAGGCCACACTACTGGAAGTCAGCCAGCATTATCTTTAAAACTCTCAGCAGCAGAAGCCCATACCTTGATGAAGAGGTCAGACTCCATCCTATATAATAAAGGAGTAATATGCAAATTGACCATCACACCCTCACATAAGATGGCTGCCTGCATGTGGCCACAAGATGGTCACCACAAGATGGCTGGCAGGAAAGGGCAGTCGTGGGCAATCAGGCCAGCAAGGGAGAACACTTAGGGGGAGACCAGGCCTACAAGGGAGGGTAGTTAGGGGTAGCCAGTCAGCAGGGAAGGGCAGTTGGGTGACCGGGCCAGCAGGGGAAGGCAGTTAGGGGTGACCAGACCAGCAGGGGAGGGCAGTTGGGATCAGGCCAAAACCGGCAGTCGGACATCCCTCAAGGGGTCCCAGATTGAAGAGGGTGCAGGCTGGGCTGAAGGATACCCCTCACCCCCAGTGCAAGAATTTCATGTACTGGGCCTCTAGTTAAAAATAATTAAAAATTAAGATAGTGCACACAAAGAAGTGACTAAGGAAAAGCTTGACCTGCCTCCATCTCCTTCCTAAGAGGCTCTGCTCTCCTTATGGGAACCTTATGGAACTTTAGGCTTACAGATGCCTGACTTTCCAGCCAGCTCTCAGGAAGCCAAGTTAAAGGCAGGCTTGCACAGTTACCTTGTGATTTAAACAATACAGTTCAATAATCTGAATCCGAAAGCGAAACGTTTCACTCAACTTTTGAAGTTTACTTGATATGATTGGGGTGAAAACTTTCTGGAAAGTGGTGTCAGCACTCACAGACCCAATGCTTTTGTGTGCACTAAGCCAACAAGTGCCAAAGTGCCAAATATCGATGCCACATTAATGTCTACTTTGGACAAAGAATCACAAAGTTGGTGAGCATCCTTGCAGTTCTCTTCAAGTAACTGTTTAAAGACTAAACATCTGCATTGTTTTTTGCCATTTACTACAATAGCATTCTTCAATCATGGTGCTAAAACACACAATTCTATTGTGGTTCCTACATCTGGCTGATGTCCAGAGTCATCTGGGCACATGAAACAGTACCCATTCCCAGACCCCACCTTACATTGTCTGAAACAGGCTTTTCCAGGGGTGGGGCCCAGGCAGTATTCCTCCTAGCAGCAGCCCATGATCGGCCTTTGGGGAGCAATCAGACTGCTGGATTCTGAACGTGTGTGTCTGACAAATGCCCCATGGGATACAAGTAGTGCTGGCCCTGGACTCCACTTGGAGAAACTGAACTTAGAGACTAGAGAATGACTTGCTGGCCACAAGCAGACTGGGTTGACCCTCGAGGCTTGACAATTCCAAGTTGTGTCTGTATTGCTCATGGAGGAGTGGGTTGGAGGGACTAGAGCCTTCTTCCCAACACTGCACCCTCCTCTCCCATCCTAAAAACCACACCAAGAGATTCTATTTCTTCTTCTAGCTATCATAAAAGCAACATAATCACATTACAGAAAAAAATAAAGAAAATCACCCCCACTCTAAAAGTCTTACTATACTCACTTCTGACATTTAAAATACATACCTGATTTATTCAATACATTTATTTTACAAAATGGTAGAATACCATTATTCTAGCTGTGCTACATAATGCCCTTGGCTAGGAACTAGAAATACACAGAGGGAGAGCAAAATCCTGTAGGAAGAGAATTAAAGCAAAGTCTTTTATAAAAAATAAAATTATAATCATGGCATAAGCCCTTTGAATGCTTTTTAAAATTAGACTGACATAAAGTTTTTATGTGCCACAAAATCCTTATAACTATTATTTTAATAGTAAAAATATATTTATTTTTGTATTGCAGGAATTTAAGGAAAGGGGGCTACATTATAAATAACACATCTTTGTGCACATATTTCCAAAGTGTTCATCTAGCATATGACATAAAAATTTTATCTTGAAAAATATCTTCATAGGAAAATTGTGGCATCAGCTTTTATGAGTCTTGAGACTTCTTATCAAACAAAGATTTTCTACCTAAATTCATAAAATTAAATCTACAAGTCTTTATACTTAATTTTAATACAATACCTAAACTTAATATATCAAGATAAATGAAAACTGATCTAAATAAAAGATTCATGCACATTAAGATAAATAAAATATGCCATGACAACACAAGGTTAATATCTTTATATACTACTAGTGGCCTGGTGCACGGATTCGTGCACATTGAAAGGAAATTAATTAGAAGATGGTCAACGGCATGGAACTGGGCTAGACGGGCCAGACACGCCCTGGAGCCAACCTTCTGTGGTCCCTCCCCTTCCAGCTGCACCTGGGACAGCGCCATGGCTCAAAGGGTATCTGCGGAGTGAGTGGGGGTCCCTCTGGCAGGTGGGGTCCCTTGGCCTGTCCTCTGGGGATTGGGCCAAAACCAGCTCTCCAACATCCCCTGATGGGTCCTGGAGTGTGAGAAGGCACTCTGCAAAGTTGCTGTTGTACAGGATGTGGAACACAAAAGCAAGTGTGCAGTAAACCAGATTCAGGCCGACAGTGCCCCAGCAACAACATAACCCACGGCCAAAGGTGAAATCACACGCCCCTGTGAAGAATCGGGCTCCCTCCTCTCTGATTTTGGGGTGTGTGACCTGAGAACTGCTGCTGCCAAGTCACTGCAGCTCAGCAGCTCCTGCATTGAGTGTCTGCCCCTTGGTGGTCAGTGCACATCACAGCGACTGGTTGGATGGACACTTAGTATATTAGCCATACACACAAACACACACACTCTAAAGGCCTGGTGCATGAAATTCGTGCATGGGCGCCATTGCAGGGGGTGGGGAGGGTCCCCTCAGCCCAGCCTATCCTCTCTCACAGTCTGGCAGCAGAGGCTCAGAGCAGGCACCGCGTGTGTGTGTGTGTGCGTATGTGCATGTGTCTGCTGGGGGCCTGCCCCCAGCTGCACTGCGGAGGCTCAGAGCAGGTGCCCCATGTGTGTGTGTCCCCTCTGAGGGCCTGCCCCCAGCTGCATCAGAGGCTGGGAGCAGGCACTCCATGTGTATGTGTATGTGTGTGTATGTGTCTGTCTGCTGGGGGCCTGCCCCCAGCCACACCTTGGAGGCTTGGAGCAGGCACCCCTCTGTGTTTATCTCTCAAGCTCCTGGCCTCGCCCGCATGTTGTTCTCTCCCTTGAGCTGTGGCCAGGGCTGGGTGCTGCTTGCCGGCCACACTTGCCTGCTCCCAGATCACCGTCGTGACCAAAGAGCAGGCCCTGCTGCTTGCTGCCTGTGGGCTGTGCATGCCTGCTCGAGATCCGATCACGGTGGTAACCAGGAGCAAGTCCCTGCTGCCTAGCCCTGCCTGCGCATGCCTGCTCATGACCGGGATTGCGGCAGCCCCTGGGAGCAAGGCCTTGCTGCCTGGCCCTGCCCGCACGTGCCTGCTCAGAGCCCTGCTGCCTGGCCCTGCCCACATGACCCTGCTGGGGCCTGCCTGTTGGCGATGCTTGCCTGCTGTAGGGCATCTGCTCACGGGTTGTAAGGCAATGCCTGTTGGGCTCCCATTGCCAGGGTGGCCCCGCCAACATCCTACCCCATCACTATGGGTGCCGCCATCTTTGTCTCAGAGTGATGGTTAATTTACATATTACTCTTTTATTAGATAAGATATATATATATATATATATATATATATATATATATATATATATATATATATAAATTTTATTGTCCAAGAGGAACTGAATCAGGCCCTGATTAGGTAGCTCAGTTGATTAGAGTGTCATGCTGATATGCCAAAGTTGCAGGTTCAGTCCTGAGTCAGAACACACACAGGAGTCAACCAATGAATGTAAAAATAAGTGAAACAACAAATCAATGTTTTCCACCCGTCCTCCCTTCCTCTCTCCCCCCAAAAAATCAATCAATTATTTTTAAAAAGAGGAATTATTAGTTGATAATTTGTTTTCAGTACCCATTTCACAAATTCCTTAAAAGCTTTACAAGAAAAAAAAAAAGTAATAAATCTCCTTTTGTGAAACCCAAAGAGCAGTCTACAATAATGAAGTCTCAATAGAGTAAATTTTGACAATAGATGGCTTCCACCAAATCAATCTAAGAAGAAATAATATTGATTTTCCACAGAGTTAAAAAAAACAACAACACTGTTCCTTTTTCTTCTAATCAGGGGGGAGAGGGAGAAGCTTTCACACCTGCAACTAATACATACTAATACTGAATGTATATTACAATTGAAAATAAATTTAAAAATACACACAAAAAACTCTTTTTACCAGAACGCTTTTCTTCTTTCCCATACCCACAAGTCTTCCTTCCTTTCCATACACACCCACTTTCCTCCACACCAATTCTACCAATGCTCCATCATCTCCATATTCCCCCATAAAATCTGAAGGTTGCCAGTTTGTCTTTGGCTTTGTATGTGCATATGCTAGTGTACTTTAGGCTAATTTGTACTGCAGAAATCACAAAGTTCAAAAAGTAGTGAGAAGATCAGAGCTGGAAAAAAACACAGTAGCCAGATGTGTCTGCCATGAACTCACCACATAAAGTTGAAAAGGGAAAAAGAAATAGATATCCTACATAAAAATCTGACACTTGACAAACTTTCAGGCTACCTTCCATATACTTTAAGCAATGTAGGCTATTTTATTTGCATTTGATAAAATGGTTTTGTGTCTCTGTATACTTCCTAAAGGGAAGAATGAGCCAACTTAGCAAATGTGCACAGACAAGATTTTCTTTCCATCTTGTCTTGAAAAGCATGCTTTGCAAAAAACCACACAACCAAAAAAAAAAAAAAAAAAAAGCATATATTTCTAATTTGAAGTACAGAAAAAGGAGGACATCAACTCTGGCCTAGGGGATAGCATACTTTCAACGGGGGTAAGTGTGTGTGTGTATCTGTATGTGATATTTTTAAAATTCCAATAGCATTAAAATACACCTTGGCTGCACTTCACCAAAAGTCTCTAAACTGGCTAAGGATGACCACCTAGTGAAGGTTTTACACAGTCTTTACTTTTCCTTTCCTGTGTGGGAGAACACTGGTGTCCCCAGCTGGGGCCTGACTCTAACATGTGACAGGAGTCCAGCACACCATGGTTTATGATTGCTAGGATTATCATCAAAAAGGTAAAATCGTATGTGACTTCTCTTGGCAAAAACATGGAGTTTTTTATAGATTTTTAAAAATTGATTTGTTTGTTTTAGTTTTTGTTTTCAAAAGCGAGAGGAAGGGAGAGGGAGAGAGAGAAACATTTATGTGAGAGCAAAACATTGATTGGCTACCTCCTGCATGCCCCATACCGGGGATGGAACCCGCAACCCAGGCATGTGTCCTGACTGGGAATCAAACCCACAAGCTTTCATTGCACAAGACAATGCTCAATCAACTGAGCCATTATGGCCAAGGCTTGGCAAAAACGTTTTAAAACATGGGGATGTGTTGCCCCAGCCGGTGGCTCTGTCGGTTGGAGTGTTGTCCCATAAACGATAAAAGATGCTAATTCCCAGTCAGAACACATACTTAAGTTGTCATTTGATTCCGGATAGGCGAGTACAGAAGATAGCTGATGGATGTTTGTCTCTCACACTGATGTCTCGATCTCTTTCCTTTTCTCTCTCTCTAAAATCAATAAACATATCCTCGGGTGTGGCTTTAAAAAAAAAAAGTTAAAAAACAACAACATAGCCCTAACTGGTTCAGCTCAGTGGATAGAGTATCGGCCTGTGGACTGAAAGTCCAGGTTCGATTCCGGTCAAGGACATGTACCATGGTTGCGGGCACATCCCCGGTGGGGAGTGTGCAGGAGGCAGCTGATAGATGTTTCTCTCTCATAGATGTTTCTGACTGTCTGACCCTCTCTCTTCGTATCTGTAAAAAATCAATAAAAATATATTTAAATGAAAAACACAACAAAAACAACAACATAGAGACATGTTAAATTGCTGCATAATTTTAGTATGCATCCTCTTCACAAATTCCCTGTCAAAGATGTGACAGTGAAGGAGCCAGTTCACAAGCAACTGCTGTCTGGGATTAAAGATTATTTTCATAGTGTGTAAGCAAAAGTGCCCAAACAATCAAAGTTACAGGAACCATGCCTGGGTTTTCCTGAGCGGGCAGCACACACAGGCTCTGCCTTGAATTTACATAGGGACCAGAAATGTGAGGGAAAACCAGGCTACCAACTAGAAATGAGGTGTGTTTTTAATTGAATTTATTGAGGTGACATTGGTTAATAAAATTATATAACTTTCGGATGTACAATTCTGTGATACATCATCTGTATATTGTATTGTGTGTTCACCATCCCAGGTCAAGTCTTCTTCCAGTACCATTTATCCCCCCTATATCTTCCTTCTACCTCTCCCCATTCCCTCGTTTTTCTCTGATAACAATTAGTTTTAATAAGGAATATTTTGGGGGCCTTTCTCTGGTCCAAGTACCAAGCAACGGAGAACCTTAAACACTCAAAACAACTTTTATGAGGCAGATACTCTCATTGCCATCATTTTACAGATAAGGAAAAGGAGACTCGGAGGGTTAAATAACAAAAGCAATTCATAAATATCTAACCCAACAGAAACTCAGTTCTGACTTCAAGTTCTTCCCATTAACCACTAAAGAAAAAGGTTCCCCAAGAGATATATGAAAACATGCTCAAAGTCACTAATCATCCGAGAGATGCAAATCAAAGCAACAATGAGGTACCATCTCACACCTGTCAGAATGGCTAGCATCAACAAACAACAAGTGTTGGCGAGGATGCAGAGAAAAGGAACCCTCGTGCACTGCTGGTGGGAATGCAGACTGGTGCAGCCACTGTGGAGAACAGTATGGAGTTTCCTCAAAAAAATTAAAAATGGAACTTCCATTTGACCCAGTAATCCCACTTCTAGGACTATATCCCAAGAAATCAGAAACACCAATCAGAAAGAACATATGGCCCAGCCAGCATGTCTCAGTGGTTGGGCATTGACCTATGAACCAGAAGGTCAGGGTTCAATTCCAGTCAAGGGCACATGCTCAGGTTGTAGGCTCAATCCCCAGTAGGGGGCAAGCAGGAGGCAGCTGATCAATGATTCCTTCTCATCACTGATGTTTCTATCTCTCTCTCCCTTTCCCTTTTTGAAATTAATAAAAAAAGATTAAAAAAAAAAAAAGGACATATGCACCCCTATGTTCACAGCAGCACAATTTACAATAGCTAAGATTTGAAAACAGCCTAAGCGTGAATCAGAAGATGAGTGGATTAAAAACCTATGGTACATCTGCATGATGGAATACTATGCTGCTATAAAAAAGAATGAACTTTTACCATTTGCAACAGCATGGATGGACCTGGAGAGCATTATGCTAAGCAAAATAAACCAGTCGGAGAAAGATCAATATCACATAATCTCCCTAATTTGTGGAATATGATGTACAACATAAACTGATGAACAAAAATAGATCCAGAGACAGAGAAACACCAAACAGACCATCAAACCTCAGAGGGAAGGAGTGGGTGGATAAGAGATCAACCAAAGGACTTGTATGCATGCATATATTAGCATAACCAATGAACTCAGACACTGGGGTGGTGGGGGCTTGTCCTGGGCAGTGGGAGTGGCCAAGGAGGGGTTGATGAGGGAAAAAGGAGATATATGTACATGATACTTTAAACAATAAAAAGAAAGAAAAAAAAGAAAAAAGTCTCCTGCACTCCACCCCACCCTCATCACCACCTTAACATCCTAACTGACTTCTTTAGCAGACTCCATTTTTCCTAAGTCTATTGTTCTGGATATTATAATAGAGCTGGTGTAGAGTCTTTGGATTTTTTCTATTCATTTTTTTTAACTCTTTCAAAAAATTTAGTGGTTATCTATACTAATAAAAGGGTAATATGCTAATTAGACCGGATGTCTTCTGGATGTCCTTCCAGATAAAGCCACGGTGGCAGGGGCAAAGGCAGAGGTGGTTAGGGGCGAACAGATTGGCAGGGGAGGGCAGTTAGGGGTGATCAGGCAGGGGAGGGCAATCAGGCCAGCAGTGTGGGCAGTCAGGGGCCATCAGGCCAGCAGGGGAGGGAAGTTAGGGGGCGATCAGGCTGGCAAGCAGAGGCAGTTAAGGGTGATCAGGAAAGCAAGCAGGTGATCAGTTAGGAGCCAGAGGTCCTGGATTGCAAGAGGAATGTCCCAGATTGGAGAGCATGCAGACTGGGCTGAGAGACAGCCCCCATCCCATGCACAAATTTCATGCACTGGGCTGCTAGTTATAAAAATAATACTCATTTTACATATGGAGAAACCAAAACACAATTAAGTAACTTAGCAGAGTCACTAAACTAGTAATAGACAGAGTCAGGGTTCAAATTCTGAAACTCTGACCCCCAAGTTCATGTACCCAACCTACAGAAAAACATAGAACCTCAATAAAAGGAGATTTGTTGAGGATTTTATTTATCTGTCACTGATTATATCACAGCTAGAGAAATACATAAAATTAGCTATGAATGGTATGGATTCTATCATCTGATAGTAATATTATTAACTATTAATGATTTATTTCTACATCATTTTCAAACATAAATACCTCCCAGTGAAGGGATGTGTCACTTGTTATCTTATTTGTAGCTATATTCTATGAAAAGACCAAACTTCTAGGAGGAGAAGGTAGAGGAGTAAGGGAAGGAGAGGATATGTTCTGGTCAAAAGATAAAAAGAAAAAAAATGCAGTTGATGTAAAATAGACATAGAAATTTTGAATCATATTCAAAATATTGATTTTATATATATATATACATACTAGGGGCCCAGTGCACAAAAATTTGTGCACTTAGGGCGTCCCTCAGCCCGGCCTGTGCCCTCTCGCAGCCTGGGACCCCTCAGGGAATATACACCTGCTGGCGTGCCTGGCCAGCCTGGTTGAGGGGTTGATGGTTGTTTTCAGGCTGGCTAAGCCCCCCAGCAGGGACCCTCACCCCATGATGGTGCCTGTCCAGCCTGATTGAGGGACTGAGGGCTGTTTTCAGGCTGCCCACAGCTCCTATTGACCCAAGGTCCCAGCAAGCCTGGCTGGATTCAGGCTTCTGGGGTTTATTTATCTTCTATAATTGAAATTTTGTTGCCTTGAGCTGAGGCCTAGGCAGGCAATGAAGCTTCCTGTTTGCTTCAGCTCTGTGGCTTCTATAATTGAAACATTGTTGCCTTGAGCAGAAGCCCAGTCGGCCTAGGCAGGCAGTTTCCTCCATGGCTGGTGTAACGGAAGCCTCCTGTTTGCTCTAGCTTCGTGGCTGCTGGCCGCCATCTTGGCTGGGTTAATTTACATACAGCTGCTCTGATTGGCTGGTGGGCATGGCTTGGCTGGTGGATGTGACTTAGGTGTAATGGAGTGATGGTCAATTTGCATATTACTCTTTTATTAGATTATATATATATGTTTATATATGCTAATGTATGTGGTATAGGTTATATCTATATATATATAAAGAGCCAGGGGCTGTCACATTCAAAAAAACTGAATGGACAACTGAACAGGCTGAGTGGGGCGACAAGGTCAGCAGGAGGATTAGTAAGGGATGACCAAATGACTGAGCAGCAGGTTGCATGGGGCGACTAGGTTGGCAGGGGGGTTAGTGAGAGACGACCAAATGACTGAACACCAGGCTGCATGGGGCAACCAGGCCAGCAGGGGGAGGTTAGTGAGGGATGACCAAACGACTGAATAGGAGGCTACGTGGGGCGACCAAGCCAACAGGGGTGGGCAGTTGGGGGTGACCAGTCTGGTGGGGGCAGAGGGGGCAATTACAGACTAGCAGGCCAGAAAAGGAGGGCAGTTGGGGACCACCAAGATGGCGGGGGGAGACAGTTAGGGGTGAGCAGGCCAACAGAGGGGCCAGTGTGGGGCAACCAGGCTGGCAGAGGGGCCAGTTGGGGGCAACCAGGTCAGCTGAGGGGGGCAGTTGGGGGCAACTAGGCTGGCAGGGGGGCAGTTAGGGGCAACCATGCTGGCAGGAGGCAGTTAGGTGCAATCAGGCCAGTAGGGGGGGAGACAGTTGGGAGCAACCAGGTTGGCGGGGGCGGGGAAGTAAGGGGTGACCATGCTGGCATGGGAGCAGTTAACAGCAACCAGGTCAGCAGGCAGAGGCATTTAGGGGTGATCAGGCTGGCAAGGGGGCCAGTTAGGGGCAATGAGGCAGGCAGGCAGATAAGCAGTTAGGAGCCAGTGGTTCTGGGGATTGGGCCTAAACCAGCAGACGAACATTCCCTGCGGGGTCCCAGGTTGTAGAGGGTTCAGAAATTCCCCCGAATTTCATGCACCGGGCCTCTAGTCTATATATAAAAAACCTAAGTGACTGAATGACGGAATGCTCAGTCAATCGGTCGCTATGACATGCACTGACCATCAGGGGGCAAACATTCAACACAGGAGCTGTCCCCTGGTGGTCAGTGCACTCCCACAGCTGGAGTGCTGCTCAGCTGACTTCCCCGTCCTGGTGGCCCACCAGCCTAGTGGCAGCCACTCACTCCCTCAGTAGTCCTGTAGGTCCAATCTCTGGAGAACAGGCCAGGCACTGATGGACCAGCGCTGCTAGCACAATCCTGACAGCACCTCTGGCCTCTGGGAAGTCAGACTCGGGCACCACAGCCACTTCCCCTTCTAGATGCCCCAGAAAGAAGAAATGATATAAAAGTGGCTGCCAGGTGGCTCCCGATAACCAGCGTGAACATCAGTGGGATGGGTCTGGACCCCAGGCCAGCAGAGGCATCCCACTGTCTCTGAGCTGATCGCGTCCCAGCCCCCCCAGCTCCCTCATCCCCCTCGGGACAGATGCCAGATACAGGGCTCATGGCTGGCAAGTGCTGCTGCAGTGGTGCGAGCCTCTACTGATCAGGACTGACTGGGTGTGAGTCCATAGCAGGTGCAGTGGGGGCCAGGATGAGCAGCAGGCAGGAGCGGAAGGCAACATTGGACTGCGGGTTTTGGTCCAATCCCTCAGGCCACCATGAGAGACCCCATCCGTGCATGAATTCATGCACCCAACCTCTAGTAAAAGAGTATTATTACTCTAATAAAAGAGTAATATGCAAATTAACCATCACTCTGAGACATCTAAGCCACGACCACCAGCCAAGCCATGCCCATCAGCTAATCAGAGTGGCTGTATGCAAATTAACCCAGCCAAGATGGTGACCAGCAGCCACAGAGCTAAAGCAAACAGGAGGCTTCCGTGGAAACTGCCTGCCTAGGCTGGCTGGGCCTCTGCTCAAGGCAACAATGTTTCAATTATAGAAGCCACGGAGCTGAAGCAAACAGGAGACTTCGTTGCCTTCCTAGGCCTCCGCAGAAGGCAACAAAGTTTCAATTATAGAAGATAAATAAACCCCAGAAACCTGCTTCCAGCCAACCTCGCTGGATCAATGGGAGCTGTGGACAGCCTGAAAACGGCCCTCAGCCCCTCACCCAGGCTAGCCACACCCCCATGGGGTGAGGGTTCCCACTGGGGCCTTGGCCAGCCTGCAAACAGCCATCAGCCCCTCACCCAGGCTGGCCAGGCATGCCAGCAGGTAGACATCCCCCAAGGCATCCCAGACTGCGAGAGGGCACAGGCTGGGCTGAGGGACGCACCCCCCCCCCCCCGAGTGCACAAATTTTTGTGCACCAAGCCCCTAGTAGTATATAAAATCACTGATATAAACCTATTATTCTAAATCTTAAAAAACAGCAGAGGAAAAAAAATCTGTTCTTTATATTTTTAAAGATTGATAACAAAGAGCATAAACTACAGGCAGACCCATAGCTTGAAATAAAATGTTCTGAGTAAATAATTTGTTATTAAGACCATATTGTGACTCTCTAAATTGTCCCAATCTTTGGTGCTTACTTTGCATTCCCCAGTATATTTCCACCTACAGGACACATCTGTGATTCTCTATAGGCTAGCAGCACACTTTGTAATGGACAAATACTCAAATATTGTTGAAAAGCCCCAGAATGCGTGTCATGAGCAAGTTACTACCCCAATTTATTAGAAATCTAGAAAGGTATTTTATTCAACCACAGGTAAGCTTATTTCAGAAATTCAGATTACAATTTCTTTAGATGTAATTTACCATCTATTGAGCTGTGTGTGTGTGTATGCACGCACGCATGTGTGCATGTGTGCACATACATGCATGTACATGTGTGTAGGCAGTACTTTCTATTTGTACAATTTTTAAAAATTAACTGCAGTGTTTTATGTACTAGTAACACACTAATATCTAAATATCTATCAGGGAGATGATTAAATAAACTAAGTATAGCAGACCAACATGTTGAGCTTTTAGCCAATTTTTTAAAAGAATGAGGCAGCTCTATATGCATAGATATAGAAATGGAAAAGGTAAGATGCAGAACAGTGGGTATAATGTGCTAGCATTTGTATGTGACTGAAAACATTGGTTGACCCCATGCAACATATAAGGGACAGGGTATTGAGATCAGAAGAAAACTGACTTTTTGAACACCTCTCTGAATGAGTCAATTTTTTAAAACCAGGTCCATAAAAGATTTTTTTCTATTATAGTGATTATAAAGTTAAGGTTAATACTTTATAATTAGCTTTTATAATTTTTAATGAAAATTAAATGGTTAAAGAAACCTTGAAACTACTCTAATGTTACCTAATATGTGGTTTCTTTACTGCATTTGCATCTGCTTTCTATGTGAGCTTTTATATATTGGGGATAAATGACTCATGGGAAGTTTTGGGTTACCACTGCTGGTAGAAGCATTGATACCATTTTCCTTGATCTGCCCTTTAGACAAGTAACACAACAGAGGTTATTCCAAGTAATTTGCTTTTTGGGTATATTTACACTGCAAGCTTTAAAATGGTAGGTCCAAATTTCCTGCAAGAACAGACTGTATGTTTACTTGAAGTTAACTTGGGTCTGCTTAAGTTCATGTTCACTTTGGCTAAGCCAGGGTATGAGGGCAGGGTGTCTAGCAAAAAAACTTCCATTCCTGCCAATCCAACAGGAGCTTCTTTTACTTTAAAGTTAACTATTCTGTTTATACAGCAGTATCTAGACATTTGATCTTAAATGGGAATGTTGTCTGAAAATGGTACCATCTTTTAGAAAACTTTAAAATTGCCATCTTATTTTTAGCCTTTGGGGGAGGGGGAGAATGATTACAACAAAAGCTGATTAGTTCTGTTGCTACAGTATATTAATTCACATCTGGTTATCTATACTGGGCAGAATTTTAGTTTTCTGAAGTAAAGGCAATTAGCAGAAGATAATCTTTTCTCAAATATAAAATCACACTTAAACATTCTAAATTAGCGGTTCTCAACTTGTGGGTTGCGACCCCTTTGGGGTTGGACAACCCTTTCACAGGGATCTCCTAAATACATCCTGCATATCAGATATTTACATTACAATTCATAACAGTAGCAAAATTCAGTTATGAAGTAGCAACGAAAATAATTTTATGGTTGGGTGTCACCACAACATGAAGAACTGTATTAAAAGGTCACGGCATTAGGAAGGTTGAGAACCACTGTTCTAAATGAAATGGCAAGTGAGTCAATTATCCCACAGCAGGTATAGGAGAAGCCACCTGCAGGTTATATAATGATAGAATGCATTCTAAAATCAAACCAACCTCGGTTCAACTCCAGCTCTGCTAACTGCAAGTGGTGACTTTGAGCAAGTTTCCTATCTATAAATGGGAATGCTGTCACTTCTTGTAGGACTGTTGCAAGGATTTAATGAGATAAAGCAAGAAAACACCTACCCTGGTATCAGTCACATATCATGCAAAAAAAAAAAAAAAGAAAAGAAAGAAAGAAAGAAAAAAGGAAGGAAAGGGATTCAAGGCCAGAATTGTACCCTTTGGCAGTCTTCAGGGACCAAATTCACAGAAAGTGGCTACATGTCCTCCTCCTTGCTTTGGTCTGGATGAAGACAAGAGGCCTGTGTGATTTTTCAAAGAACTTCAAGAAAGGAAGTTGGAGGGGAGGCCAGACCAGTAGTGTAAACCCTACCCTAGGGTGAACTGCAGCAAAGAGGACAAGTAAAGAAGACAAAGGCGGGGGACAAATAATGCAGCCAAAGGCAGGAAAAAAATGCTCTCTGGGTGCACAAATGGGCACCACGGCAAGCAGAGTTGCTTCTGAACCCACAGCCCATGATGGAACACTGCATTCAACTCCAAGTCAAAGCATGGCTTACCGAGATTCGGCTGGGACACGGCCATGGGCCTCTGGGGCACTGGTGTGGAAGTGGTGGCAGGGTGGAGACTCATATGATTCAGGGGCTGATTCATCACCTTCCTAGGGTCTTGCCATGTGGTGATTTTTTCTATGTGACTAAAAGAAGGAGAACAATTATCTTTTTAATTTTCAGTATCATTATCCTTATCAGCATCATCAATAACAGCACAACAGTCCATGACTTTGGCTCTTCTTCCCTTGGGACCTGCTTCTGAGCAGCTGACACATTGTACTTGGTTTCATGCAAGGTCAGGTCACTTACCTAGCATCCAAACGGGGCTACACTGGCAATTTTGCAGTGACTCTCTGAACACAAGCCTATCACTAAGCTGTCCCAGACGCCCCTCTTAAAGGTTTTCTGCCTTACTGGGGAGACAAGCCCCAACAGTCCTCACCACCACCCAAGGAGCCTGCATTCCCAGCTCCTCAGCGACATCATTGTCATCCAATTACTGGGACGCCACAGTGTGAGCTCCTATCCAGAAGCAGGACCACTAGCCCTCCCACACTCGCAAGGCTCATTTAATTGACACCTCCACCTGTCCTCTGCCAAAGACCGGGCCCTTGAAACCAACCTCATAACCATGATCTCACTGTGTCCTTACTATGTAAGGTACTGTGAAGTCCATATGGGTGATACATAAAACCCTCGAGAGGCCTGTGTTCTGCCGTGGATGGTCACTACTATGTAGCTGAGCAAAGCAGCTGGAAGTACTAGTAAGTGCAGGAGGGCAGGAGCACTAGATTAAGGAGACACTGTGGCGCTGAGGCACAAAGACCTCTGAGGGAGAAAACATTAGACTGAGTGCTATACAACTACCACTGTTTATTGTTATGGACTGTCTCAGAGAAAGTAGCATGACAAGCTTCTGCTCAGTTTCTGATACATACTTGGAAGGATGGACGGGTCGTCTCTACTTAACTACCTCCCAACCACATCACAAGTTATTCTGGGTGCCTTATATAAACCCCACACCACTCCACAGCTCCATCTTTTTTAAAAAGGTTATTACATTTTTCTTTTTTTTTTTTTT
>PVJC01036868.1:0-17509 GCA_004026665.1 Murina feae | reverse complement strand
GCTGGCGTGCCTGACCAGCCTGGGTGAGGGGCTTTAAGGCTGCCCACAGCTCCCATTGCCCAACGTCCCAGCAAGGCTGGCTGGACACAGGCCCTGGAGTTTTTTCTCCTATAATTGATACTGTTCCTTGAAGGCCTGGGGTAATTGATACACTGTTCCTTTAAGGCGGCCTTCTAACTACTAACGAAGCCTCCTCTGCCTCACCTCGCAGGGTCTATAATGAAACAATTGTTACTTTTACTTGTTAGGCCGGAGCTGCTCTTTCCTTCAGCTCCGGAGGATTCTATGATTGTTACAATGTTTCAAAACTGCTAGAGGCAGTTTAATCGGAGCTGAGCTGAGGGGCGCAGCTTCACTTTCGCTCCTGCCGCAATGGAAAGGGCTGTTTACTCAGGTCCGTGAGTGGCGGCCGCCATGTTGGCTGGGCTAATTTGCATATAGCCGCTCTGATTGGCTGGTGGGCGTGGCTTACCCTGTCTCGGAGAAATGGTTAATTTTAATATTTCGCTTTTATTAGTTTAGATTATAAAGTACCTCAAAGTTTCAGTTATCCTGTGATTTAATTCACCAACGGTGATACATTTTATGCAAAAAATTTATGATATTTTGTGATATTAAGATGGGTAAAATAATTTTATATTCACCATATGAGTTAGCATTACTTAGTTGGTTATTAACTAGAGCAATTGACAGATTTGCCAATACAATAGGTACATAGCCCAGTCAAGAAAATAAATGAGTGAAGTGAGAAGCTGGGCAAATATTGAACGGTAGGAAGTGATAGGAAATAGACCAGAAAGTAGACTGCTCGGTGACTGTTGCCATGTGGCAGTGAAGGCTCACTAAAGGATAGAGAGTCCATTTTTTGAGTGAAGACAAAAATTTGGATTTTCAGTTGCATAAGGATAGTATTTAAAGAAATGGAGCGAATGTGTAGGCCAAAAGAAAGAAAAGAAAGGACCAAAACCAAGCCCTGTGGCACTTTAGTCTTAGATATCAGAGAATCAGAGGCAGCAAAGGAGAGAAGAAACATACAGCGAAGTAAATGAAAAAAAAAAAACAAAAAACAGATGTCCTGGAAGAAGTTTTAAGAAGAAGGAAGTGGTTAACTCTGCTGAATGGGCTTGGCATCAAAGTGATTGGTCACAGTCACAGTCACAGGAGAGCATCTGACATGGAGTAATAGTTGGAATGGATGGAAGAGTCAACAAAAGGTGACTTGTCAGAGACAGCGACTGGAAACAACTCTGCCAAGAAGTTTGCTTTGAAGACAGGCAGGAAACTGGTGCAGCAGCGGAGAAAAGCTTTTACTTTGTCTGGCTTGTTTCAGTATAGACCATGCTGATGTTAACTGGAGACCAAGATGCATTAACGTTGCCCTCAGCTGGAATACGCTTTAGGCATGCTTCTTCCTAGTAGACCCTGCCCTCCCTCTCAGAGCACTTTCTTTAGAAAACTTGTAATTAAAAGTTCTTCACCTGACCCTTTGACACAGAAATCTTTTAAAAGGCTTCTTGTTTGTTTCATAACACTTTCTCAAGGATCTGGAAGCCATCTCTTTGAACTGTAATTAAGGAAGATAGTGTCTCTCTCTCCTATTCTGTGGAAAGGTAATAGCCTTCAGGTAGCAAAACTCCCTCCGATGAGAAAGAGATGTGAAGTTCATTAGCAAACACAGATGGCCTGCAGCCGCCTCCTAATGTCCCCTAGCACTTTCCCAGCAGCTCACACCAGCCTTTAAAAACCAGACTGCTCTTTGTTTTAGCGGCCTTGGGTTATAGCCTTCCTTCTCTATTGCAGTAAACCTGAATAAATTCTTTCTTCCTTGTTTAACTTTGTCCACTACATTTTTTGCTGTGACACTGACTGGTCCTCCAGATTCACTCTCCACTCCCTCAACATACTCATTGTTTCCAGCCAGGAATGTGGGCAGGAGATCCTAGAGAGAAGGGGGAGAAAAGCAAAGATTTTCATCACACCACTCCAACCAGGTCCCCACATAGTCAAGGCCAACGGGAGCACAGAGGCCTTGTCATCAGTACACCAGAATGGACAAAAGCCACTCTGGCATAAGCCTAAATGGGATGTTCAGGTACTCTGAGCCTGGGAATCCTAATTAGGCCAAGATACCATGAGCAGGTGCGAGGACACACGGTACACTGTGCCCTGCAATAGCCAATGTGATCGATGTAACTATTGGCACGAAGCCTTCTTTGTCTAAATAGCGCAAAGTAGGTTACTGACCAGCTAGTTAGATGGAGTGTGTGGAGAAGTCTGCTAGAGAGAGCAGCTGGGCAGGGGAGACAGGAGAAGCTGCTGAGCCAGAGAGCCCAGGTACTGCTACAGTGTGAGGCGGTGAGTCTAGGAGGCTGCTCAGATAACCGCTGTGGGTGCAGAGACTAACGCTGCTTAATGGGACAGGTATGTATTCACCAGCCGGTGTCCGGCTGCCTACCTGTATGGACTGTGCTGTAAAGGACTGTCTTGTCTGATGGCTATGTGGCCAGTGGCCTCTGCAATAAAGACTCATTCTCTTTTCTTTCTTTCTTTTTAAAATATATTTTATTGATATTTTTACAGAGAGGAAGGGAAAAGGATAGAGAGTTAGAAACATCGATGAGAGAGAAACATTGATCAGCTGCCTCCTGCACCCTCCCCACTGGGTATGTGCCGGCAACCAGGGTACATGCCCTTGACCGGAATCGAACCTGGGACCCTTGAGTCTGCAGGCCGACGCTCTATCCACTGAGCCAAACCGGTCAGGGCAAGACTCATACTTATACACCCACAACCTTTCATGGCCTCTCTGTCTGCCCCGCCACTGAGAAGTGACCTGTGTCTCTGACACTTGACAAGTAGAGGATAAAGGGGGAACTTGGATTAAGTTCCCAACAGTTGTAGAGGTGGCAGGGTTCTAGGAAGAACCAGCACTGGCGTAGTGGAGTGGGAGAATGTAGAAGAATACATGGACTCACAGCAACTCAGAGCACCAGAGCTCATGCAGGGCTCTGACTGTGCTCTGACACCCAGTTACAAAGGGTTGCCCGTATCCCATCCCTTAAACAGGGGACAGGTCTCCTATCCTAACAGGCAGATTTCTCCACACCACACAGCTTCTCTAACTCCAACAATGTTTTCTTAGCGCCTAGTGACCAAAGAGAGTCCATGTGGGAGTCGGGTAGCCTTACTTCACCGGCACCACACTGCCTCTCATGATGTCCTTCCTACACCCTATCCATACCCGAATAAACAGCCTCTATGTTAATATATTCCCAAATTAGCCAATTAAAAGGTGCCATCTGCTTCCTGCAGAGGTGCTAACTGATACACAAGTTGTGAGAAATGATCTAGCAATTAATGATGCTGAAGAACTATAGGAGCAAAGTCCTTGAAAGATGCTACAAAATGGGATGCAGAATACAAATGGCAGGGTTGGTCTTTGAGGGGAGGATTGCAACAGGAGAAAAGGCAGAAATCATAGGTTCAGATGAAGGCTGAACAGAAGATTTGGTAATGAGAAAATGAGGAAGTTCAAATCTGTAGATATGTGAAACAAGGTTGCAAACTGTGAGGCAAGGGAGTTTGAAAGAGGGCATAATGCAGTCTTTGTGAGGTATGGAAGATTCAAGGTATGCTAGGCAAGCAAACGTGAAATGCAGGTGAATATTCAATGCCCTTTTAGATTTATATTCATGTATTTGATGGAAAACAATCAGCAAAATTGGTAGTCCTTTCTCCTGGGTGAAAATTGAATAGATAGTTGGGCTTAACTGAGCTGAGAGTTTGACCAAACTAGTCTAACAGTAGGAAAGAGAAACAAGAGAGTTAAGTTGTTTTCAAGCGATTGGAAATATACCACAGAATGTGGCCTGGATACAATGGAAAGTGAGGCCCTGAAATCATGCAAGGATATCATGTATCCAGTGTGGATGCTTGCAGTAGGAGACAGAAAGAAATAACAAAAGTCTGCCCAACAAAGCAAATATTTAATATAGATCTTCTTGTGTCAGAATAAAAAAAAGTGAACAAGCTCACTTTATCGTCCGGCCTGGGAAAGAAAGATAACCCCCATGTACGTTTGATCCTCTGTGTTTGAAAAGAAATGTACTAAGCAGCGAAGCAAGGCGCAAATGATTAAAGAAAAGTAAAAGCCCATGCACCTTTCAGTTTTCTGGTTCCACCCAACTCCAAAGGAACAGAGATGAGGGAACAGGCCTGGGCTACTGAAGACAGAGCGTCGCAGTGAGGTCAGCAAGGGCACTCTGAAGCCTGGTCACAGCACAAATGCTCTCAGCCTGCTTCCGGGGGGAGGGTCGGTGGAGGGATGAGGAAGTGCTAAGGCACAATTCCACCTTTAAAAAGCATTCCCTAAGCCCTGGCTGGCCGCTCAGTGGTTAGAGTGTCTGCCGTTGGGCCTATGGGTCATGGGTTTGATTCCAGGTCAAGGGTACTGCCTCAGGTGCAGGATCCCCAGCCCTGGTAGGGCCCAGTGTGGGAGGCAACCGATTGATGTGTTTCTCTTTTTCTCTCTCCCTTCCTGTCCATGTCTCCCTTTCCGCCTCCCTCCCGTCCACTCTATCTAGATATCAATGGTGAAAAATATCCTCAGGTGAAGATTAAAAAAATAAAAGCTTGCCCTAAGCCTGGCCAGAGTGGCTCAGTCTGTTGCATATCCTCCAGTGCACCAACAGGTTGATGGTTTAATTCCCTGTCAGGGATTATACCAAGGCTGTAGATTTGAGCCCCAATTGGGGCATGTATGGACTGTTTCTCTCTCACATAGATATTTCTCTCTCTCTCTCCCTTCCTCTCTCTAAGCATAGCCTCAGGTGAGGATTAAAAACAACAACATGCCCTAAGAAAAAATATACACCCATATAATACACTAGTACACTATCCTATATAATAATCCTATATAATAAAAGGGTAATATGCAAATTGACCCTAACAGCAGAATGACTGGGAATGACACACACTGACCACCAGGGGGCAGACACTCAATGCAGGAAGAGCTCTGCTCAGCCACAAGCCAGACTGACAGCTCCCAGCATGGCCGTGATGGCGGGAGACTCTCCAGCCTCCTCAGCAGCACTAAGGATGTCCAACTACAGCTTAGGCCTGCTCCCCGCTGGCAAGTGGACATCCCCAAAGGGCTTCCCGGGCTTCCAGAGGGATGTCTGACTGCCACCTTAGGCCCGCCCCCTGAGGGGTCCCACACTGCAAGAGGGCACAGGCCAGGCCAGGCTGAGCGCCCCCCCCCCCGCCAGTGCACAAATTTTTGTGCACCAGGCCTTTAGTACAATATATACATATTTAAGTACACACATATACATTAAAATACACACACATATATGTACTTATATACATGATGAAATAAGAAACCACCCGAATCGGGACTTTGAGATTTTCTGCAGCCTGACAAACAACATTCAGCGTACAGTGCTTGGACCTGAGAAACAGCAAGGGCTTGGTAGCGAGCTCCACCTCCCTCCTGCCAGCAGCATGTGGGTCAGATACACACCCTTGCATTCTCCAGGCTTCAGTGTCCTCATTTGTAAGATAAGGAACTGGATTTGATTTTCCTTGAATTTACTTCCATTATAAATGCCTTAAGTCTCAGTACGTAAATTGAAATAGAAATGAGGAAACATTGATGTTTATAATGAATGACAACACTTGGTGCATTCGGGGTGCTTCAGATTCATAGCTAAGAACACGGAGTCTCTGTCAGATGCCTGGGTTGGATCCAGCTATACAACTTGCTGAGTGCTTGGACAAGTTATGTAACCTGCCTAAGATTTGGTTTGTTCAACTGTAAAGGCGGAGTGATAACTATATTACAGAATTAGGGTAAGCATGTATTAATCCATATAAAGTATGTAGCATAGTGCCTGGTACATAGTAAGCACTCAGAAATATTAGTATTACTGCTATTAGAGAGTATTATGTAAAAAGTAGCTACGTATTATTTAGAAGTAAGTATTTATGTGGTTAGAAAATTTACTGCATAGGGTAGAAAAACAATATGCTTAAAATGGAATTCAATTTCTGACTGTGAGTCTAACCATGTAGCACAGACAAATCAACCTAATACACTTTAGGATTTTCTTCGTGTCCCCTCCAGTGATTGCTCAGGTCAATTCAGGTCAGGGATCAGCCACAGTTCATTCTGAAACTCTTTTCCCAAACTTCTCTTTCTCGATTTCAACCTCCTCCCCAAGCCTCAGCTGATTCTAACCACCCTAGAAGATTTAAAATAGGTTTAAAGTTAAAGTTAGAAGAAGTAAGAATTTAGTAACACCATATCCTTAGGATGGAGCAGAATGAATTTATTCTATGATCCTGCATAGCTGATAGAGTTGGTTTTTATAGCTAAAAGTGCAAGTGTTTTTTTAAATGCCAAAAGTGATCTTATCTACCTTCTAGCAACTGAATCCTGAAGCCATACCGTCATTGGACACTATGATTTTCCTTTTTCTTTCAATAAATAGATGCTACTTAAGAAGTCTGTGATCTTGCCAGTGATATCTCTGATAAAGGTTTAATCTCCAACATTTGCAGGGAACTCATAAAACTTAACAAATGGAAGATAAACAACCCAATCAAAAAATGGGCAAAGAACCTAAATAGACACTTTTCAAAAGAGGACATAAATAAGGCTGAGAGACATATGAAAACATGCTCAAAGTCACTTATCATCCGAGAAATGCAAATCAAAATAACAATGAGGTACCATCTCACACATGTCAGAATGGCTATTATCAACAAATCAACAAACAACAAGTGCTGGAGAGGATGCGGAGAAAAAGGAATCCTCCTTCACTGCTGGTGGGAATGCAGACTGGTGCAGCCACTGTGGAGAACAGTATGGAGTTTCCTCAAAAAATTAAAAATGCAACTGCCATTTGACCCAGTAATCCCACTTCTAGGAATATATCCCAAAAAACCAGAAACACCAATCAGAAAGGATATATGCACCCCTATGTTCATAGCAGCACAATTTACCATAGCTAAGATTTGGAATCAGCCTAAGTGTCCATCAGCAGATGAATGGATTAAAAAACTATGGTACGTCTACACAATGGAATACTATGCTGCTGTGAAAAGGAAGGAGTTCTTATCATTTGCAGCAGCATGGATGGAAATGGAGAGCATAATGCTAAGTGAAATAAGCCAGTCAATGAAAGAAAAATACCACATGTCCTCACTCATCTTATGGATAATAATAACCATTATAAACTGGTGAACAAAAAT
The DNA here is from genome assembly GCA_004026665.1 of Murina feae. Lineage (NCBI taxonomy): Eukaryota > Metazoa > Chordata > Mammalia > Chiroptera > Vespertilionidae > Murina > Murina feae. The sequence goes on along the minus strand of PVJC01036868.1, from coordinate 10,255 downwards.
AGATCCAGAGACAGAACAACATCAAACAATCTGTCAAAGCAACAAGGACAGGGCGAGGGGCTTGAGGGGCTAATAGATCAACCAAAGGACTTTTATGCATGCATTTAAGCATAACCAATGGACACAAATCACTGGGGGGTAGGGGAGGCTGGGGGAAGGGCAGGGGAAAAAAAGAGATATTTGTACTAATCTTTGTAATACTTTATGTAATTAAAAAATAAAAAAATAAAAAATAAGTCTGTGATCTGATGAATCAAGAACTTCCATTCCTTTTATAGCTTTTAGTCCAGCCACAACAGAACAATTAAAAATAGTTTTATAAGAATGAAATGATACAATTAGACCACATTCAGCAAGTAAATAGATGACTATAAAGGACTTTATATGTCAAGTAAAGAATTTGGGTTTTCCTGATATTAATGGGAGCATGTTGCTGTGATTGATACAAAAGAACAAAAATCATCCGATCTCTATTGTTGAAAGATCTGACTCTTTGCTTTTGCATCCTACCTGCAAAACTGATACACGATGGAAGGGCAGGGGAAAAAAGAGATATATGTACCAATCTTTGTAAAACTTTATGTAATAAAAAAAAAAAAACTGATACACGAAACTTTGTACCTATAAGTGTTTGACTTTCAATCACTCAAACATGGTCCCAAATGTCATTGCCATCCTAGCTTCCTTCCATGTCACTCTTCCCAGTTAACACCTAGTAGAATAATCAGGGAGCACTAATTCACTCATTTTTTCCCACATCTCTGAAGACCTAGAGTATACCCAATGCAGCACCAAGAACAAGAAGTAGAAAAGTATGACTCTAAGTTATTGCTGGATATAAGAGGTAGTTATTGAACTTCTATCACAGGACCCAAACCACACTATAAGATAAATATAAGTCAGGGGACCTTATAAATAATGAATAGAACTAGCATGGGAGCTTCAACTAGAATTCAGAATCAACGCTCTCTCATGTCCCTTCTGTATATCCTAACATGTATCTTCTGATCCCTTCACAGCTTTTAGATATATATTTAAGCATAATCTTGAACTATATGCATATTAGAGCAAAGAGACTCTTCCAAGGAAGACAAGTAAATAGGCAAAGGTTATAACAGATGACAGAAAACTCATCACCTCTCCGTTTTGCCTTTAGGCCATGGCACTAGGGTCTTAGAGCATTAGATTAGGACCATTTGCCATTTAGCAGCACTGACTGAAAGGCTAGACAGTAAAGGAAATAAAATGAATGATGGCTAACGCCTTGAGAAATGAACATTCACAAAGAGCAAATGAGAAGAAAAAGAGCCATCCAGAGAAGGATCATTTTTTTAACAAATGTAATAATGAAAGAGTGATATCCTATGATTTTGCTTTTTTCCTACTTTTGCTTCCTTTGGGGACCAATTTTGATTTTACATTTTTGAGAGAATATATTTGTAACTACCAAAGCATCAATTGCGATCTCAAAGTTAATATAAAGAACTTGATCCAAAACACTACAAAGAAAAATTATTTTTTATCTAATGTTACACCACTTCCCAGTGTATGTAAAACACCTCTTCTACATAACAGCAGTTTGTGGCTTTTCTCATCTACATTCTCGAAATCCATCTGGGACTCCATTAATATGAGAGTCTCATTCACAGATCCAACAGTAAAATGTGCTTATCACCACAGCATCTACGTCCTCCGGGAAAAAGTACAGGGAGGGAGAGAGAGAGAGAGAGAGAGAGAGAGAGAGAGAGAGAGAGAGAGAGAGAGAGAGAATGAATAATATGATTTCTAGCCACCATACCTAAAATGTGTTGTGCAATCACAGTCAAAATTCATTGTGAGCCAATCTCCTGAAAGTACTGTTTGCAATGCCAGCATTGGTTTTGAGGGATCATTCTAGAACAGCCACAGTAAATCTCAAATGGCAGCATCCAACCTCTTAGACACTGGTCATTTAATCCTTCAGCGTGGCAATCTGCTCCTGTACGGTGTCTGTCTCTGTGCCCATTAAGCTGCTGCCTCCATTGAGTCTGCCACTCGGTGTCATTTACAGCCATCATTTGGGGGCTTTCCAACCATTACTTGCACTAATTTCAAATATCCTGGGACTTAGTCCAATGTTAAAAATGTATTGTTTTCTAAAAGAACCTCTTAAATGTATCATCAGAAGACTAATTCCCTCTAAAAGAATAATTATCCAGCCCAGGGGCACAGAGCAGAGGTTTGATTTCAAATAATAGAGCAAATTTAACTCCCCGAGCATAAAAGCTGTGCCTGCTTTTGAATAAAAGCACCATTTTATATCAGAATTGAGTTGTTAGCCTTTTTATTTCACCCACTGGCTGATCAGATCTGAATTCCATTGGAGAGGCATAATATGGAGGTCAATGAAATAGAACTTAAGTTTTCTCCTTCCAGTTCAGGAAAGAACAGCAACATCTGGAGCCCTTCTGACATATGCAAGGCTATGTTGGCTTATCAGGATTTTCATCTTTTGTATAAGGTCCTGGAAACATTTTTCTAGCAAGAAACAGATTCAAGATCTTGCAACTGTAAGCATGGAAGTCAAAAGCCACTTGATGGTCACATGCATGAACAGCACAATGTTCTTTTATATATATATATACACACACGCGCACACACACACACATCCTAACTAATAAAAGCATAATATTAAAATTAACTGTTTCTTTGGGATGCCTAAGCCACGCCCACCAGCCAATCAGAGTGACTGTATGAAAATTAGCCTAGCCAAGATGGCGGAGGCCGCGGCCCCTGTGTGCGGCTTCTCCAGGGCTGCGGCCTCCGCCCTCTTGGGAGCCTCCGTCCTGGGAAGGCATCGGGCACCTTGAGCCAGCCAATGCCTTCCCAGGCAGAAGCCCAGGGGCAGGACCAGCCAATAGGCCTGGAGGCTCCATCCTGGGAGGCCATGGGGTGGCCACAGCCACCAGATCGCTTCCCAGGTGGATGGCCTCGAGGGTCAATGGGAGCTGTGGGCAGCCTGAAAACAGTTCTCAGCCCCTCTCCCAGGCTTGCCAGGCACCCTAGTAGGGCCCTGAACCCTGAAGGGGCTGTGTCCAGCCTGAAAACTGCCCGCAGCCCCTCACCCAGGCTTACCACACCCCCATGGGGTGAGGGTTTCCACTGGGGAGCTTGGCCAGCCTGCAAACAGACATCGGCCCCTCACCCAGGCTGGCCAGACACACCAGCAGGTGGACATCCTCAGAGGGGTCCCAGACTGCAAGAGGGCACAGGCCGGGCTGAGGGAAGCCTCCTCCCAGTGCACAAATTTTTGTGCACTGGGCCCCTAGTATACATATATTTGAAGATTCATAGATGGAGCACACATTTCAGCCTCCCAGGGCTCTACACTTTATTAATTATACCTGCTCAGTTATACAGGAGGCATTGAGTTTGTGATAAATTGCATTTGGTGAAGGGAGGAGTATTTACCTGGATTCTAGAAGGGAAACTATGTGTAATAGCTACCTGTCAACTAGAGTGGGTCACCTCCAATCCCTGGCAAAACAAAAGAGGGCCTTTCCCCACTTAAGGTTTCTGTTGCTGACAAGGGACCAGACGCTAACAGCTTTAAATTTTTTATTTGTTTTAAATATCAGTTAATGCTTGCTTTTGTAATAATCATTTTACTAAAGATATACAGAAATGTAGACAGAAGAGAAGAATCTGCAGCTTTCCTTATCAAACATAACAACTCGAGTTATTTTCTGATCTTTTATTTTCTGTGCATAGCTTGTTGTTACTTTTCATATGGTTGAAATCATATTGTCTAAGTGATTCCCATTTTGCCTTTTTTGTTTAATATCTCAAGTATTTTATTTAATTTTTGCTTTTCATGAGCAATATTATAATAAACAATATTTTCACAAACATTGCTTTTCATTTACTAGGTATAGTTTCCATCAGAAATAAACATTTATTCTGTTTTCAATTTTTCAATATATAAACCATATATCACAACATATTTCTGAAAAACACTTTTCCATATTTAATATTATTCCTCAGTATAAATTTCCATAAGAGTGGGAAAGATAATTTTAAGGTTCTTAGTAACTATTAGCACATTTCCAAAAGCATTGACTGATTCTCAGTGGCATATTAATGAGTTTTTAATGCTTGCTAGATATGAATATTACCAATTTGTAAACATCTTTATAATGTGATAAGTAAGCAGAGTAAATGTTTAATTAGCTCATTTTTATTACCATCTTCAATTCTATATTTTTCCAGTCTTTCTCTCCTAAATTCAAAGGAATTGATAGTTGAATGAAACTTTTAAAATCATCTCTTCTAATTCTTTTATTTAAAGATTAAAAATTATAGGCCAGAAATGGGAAGCGATTTACAAGTTGGATTTGATTTTGTTTGTTTTTTGCTTTTAATTTAAGATATTAAATTTCAAATACTGAGTAAAAATGATAAGCAATTTCAGTCCATAATTTCCAGCTGATGAGATAAGTTCAATTGATTCACTTATGAATGAAACAAGTTATTTTTCTTAAATTCAACCAGTTCTAATGTTATCAGTGTCACCTCTGCCCAGCTGTTCTTAGAAGCTGCATTTTCACTCAGACCTCAGGTAGCCCACCACCATTCCCATCTTTCCACAGCCCTCCCTGATTCTTGACCTGCTGAGTTTCTTGGCATCCGAATCACTTTCTGAATCTCTTCTTTTTTCTTTTTCTCATCACAGCCTTTTTAAAAATATATTTTATTGATTTTTTATAGAGAGAAAGGGAGAGGGATAGAGAGCTAGAAACATTGATGAGAGAGAAATGTTGATCAGCTACCTCCTGTACACCTCCCACTGGGAATGTGCCCGCAACCAAGGCACATGCCCTTGACCGGAATTGAACCCAGGACCCCTCAGGCCACAGGCGGACGCTCTATCCACTGAGCCAAACCGGTTAAGGCATCACAGCCTTTCTTAATCCTTCACCTGGTTTTAATACATGACTCATTTTCTCTTCCATTCAACACCATCATCATCATTGAACTATAGGGGTAATATTTTTTAATGTTATACTCGCAGTATCTTTACAGCCTTATTTCATGAGCCCTTTATCTCCTTTCCATTTAATAATTATTCCAATGGTTATATCACAGAATTCATTATCCTCAGAAATTATAACACCAATTAAATTTTTTAAAAAGTCTTTGACCACTCCTCCATCTCCTGATCTTCTTTTTCTAGTGCCCCCTTTAATATTAATCTCCAACTTACTGACCCCAGACCTTTCTCACTTTCCATCAACCTCCTCCTAGCTTCAGTTTCCTCATTGTCCAGTTTAAATCATATGTCACCTAATTATGATATCATAACCCTTTGCAAATCATCATAATCCATTAATTATCATAACCCTTTGCAAATATTGTTGTTACTTGACTCTATCCATTCTTCTATCATCTCAAATTTTATATAAACTCCAATTTTACATAAACCAAACCGTCTGTATTTTTTATACCTGCAGCTGAATAGCTGCAAAATCACATGTACGAATAGTTGACTTCACTTAAGTATATGGACATAAAGCATCCTCTGTCCAGACAACCATGCTATCTTACGTTTCTCTTATAAACTCCTATCCTTCTCTTCCCAAACATTTCATACTTTATCTCTTTTCTTAAATCTCCACAACCCTCTTAGCCCAAACTTTAGCTGGCAATCTCATTTCATACTTCTCTGAGAAAATCAAAGACATCTAAATCCACAATCACAAGTCTATCTGCATTTGAACCCACATTGCTAAGGTCCTCACCTGAGGGGAGAAAGAGAGAGAAAGAGACAGAGGGAGAGAGACAGAGAGGGAGAGAAACACTGATCAGCTGCCTTCCATATGTGTCCTGACCTGCGATCGACCCCACAGCATGGTCATGGGCCCTGACCTGGGATCTAACTGGCAACCTTCGGTGCACAGGACAATGCTCCGACCAACTGAGCCACTCCAGCCAGGTCCTAAGGGTCCTTTTATTAAAGGCAAACCTACGTTCAAACATAATCTCTTCACAGCTTCAGGAGGACTAGGTCCCTGCAAGTCTCCTCTTTCTCCTACCCCACTCATCTCGTCTGATCTTTACAAATGTCTTCATCAACCTGCAAATGTGTAGTTGCATTTTAAAAACAAAACAAAACAAAACTACTTGTAGCCATATATCTGTTTTAGCTGCTGTACCAATTTTCTGTTTCTTTTCACAAATAAATGTCCCTGGAGAGAAGTCTTTGGTGAAATTAAGAGTTTCTTACTTTATTTAATTTATTCCAATCTCCGTTTTGTCTCCATTTTTCCATCAATACTGCTTTTACCAAAGTCACCAAATTAGCATCAAGTTGTCAAAACCAATAACTACATTTCTACCTTTATCTACTCAGGCTCAAAATGTGGCTCAGGTGAGACAGGTTAGTAAGAAGCTAGAAAATTCCTTGGCAAGTGGAATGGGGAAACTGAGACAGATATTAAATCAGGCAACCAATTAATTTATAGCCAACGATTAATTGCAGGATTGTATCTTCCCTAACCAGGGACTCTTCGGAGCAAATGGTCTACACATTCCGGACAGTGCAGGGGCAGACCTGCCTCAGTGGTGCCCCTCTCGGGTAACATTCTCTGTAGGTGTGACTGACCGGAGGATGACCCTGACCTGTCTATACACTCATTTTGATGAATCAGCATATGAAGAACATACCGGGAAAGCTGATGGACACTCCCTGAAGATCCTCCCCTGAGACTTCCTGGGGAATTTCTAAAAATTCCCCACTTTTAGAAAACTCTTAAGACAAACAGATAAAAACTCTTAAGACAAAAGACCCAGTGCATGCTCCGATGAGCACACCTGCACCTTCCCTCCCCCTTTTTCCTTAGGCATGTGTCTGCTTTCTTCCTCCTAAGCTCTAAAGGTTCCCACAAGACTTGCAGCCACAGGAGCAGCTGGATCTGGGCTAACTCCCTGAACCTGTCTCCAAGTGTAACTCTTTTTGCCTCTGTAACCTGTTTTCTGAGTCCACACAACCCAGCTAGCTCACTTTGGCCTCTGTAACTTTCTAAAGGGCTAAGCTGCCTCCCCAATGCTTGACTCTCCCTCACGTTTCCAAAGGGCCAAGACAGTTCCACCAGGCTCACTCCTGTTGCTGTGATCTTCCCTCTTCTGTCTGAAGCCCTTCCTTTGTTTCACTGACCCCAGCTTTAATAAATGGACTCTCAGAATCACATGGACTTGTGTTGTAAAATCTTTCATGCACAAAGTCAAGAAGACACACATTCCAGACTATGCCGGGGCAGAACCACCTCAGTCCTGGTCTCTTTCCTGTGACAACGAGGGTACCCAAAACATTTTCATGGTATTTGTGATCCAAAGTTGATTATTATAATAATGCTGATGACATCAGAGGTATTATCAATGAATATGACTTTTAAATATTGTAAAATGGAATATGCAATGTTTGATCAATGTGTACAACTCAGTAAATCCTATATTTTTTAAGTGACTAATGCATGCTGTTACAAAATTATGCATGGATAAAAAGATCTATTCAAAAGATAAAATAAACCAATACATTTTAACATAACAGTATTAAATTTTCACTGTTATGGTTTCAAATTCTATATTGCTATTAAATTCTTAAGAAACTGTCTCTTTACCAAGTTTTGGTATGAAAGAATATCCACAGTTATTTTTAAAGACTACTAAAATATTATTCCTTTTTCCCACTATATTTTTTGTGAGAACAGATTTTATTCATATGCTTCAACCAAAACAACAGAGCATAACAGATTGGATGCAGAAGTAGATATGAGAATCCAACTGTCTTCTATTAAGCCAAACATTAAAGAGATTTGCAAAAATGTAACATAATCTCACTGCTATAAATATTTTTTTTTTTGGTTTTTGTGTGTATGTTTTTTTAATCCTTACTGGAAGGTTTGTTTTGCAATTGATTTTAGAGAAAGAGGAAGGGAGAGGGAGGGGGAGAGAAAGAGAGAAAGATCAACATGAGAGAAAAATATTGATCAGTCACTTCCCATATGTTCCCAAACAGGGAATCGAAACCACAACCTGGGTATTTGCCCTGACTGGGAATCAAACCTGCAACTGGATGATACTCCAACCAACTGAGGAACACTGGCCAGGATTCAATATTGCTTAAGAAAAATTTATTTTTCATAAAAGTATATTATATATGTTAATTAGAGGCCCGGTGCACAAAATTAGTGCACGAGGGGTAAGGTCCCTCAGTCTGGCCTGCAACGATTCCAGCGTCTCTTGCACCAGCCTCTGGCCCTAGGCCCCTACCCTCCTCTCCCTCCACTCAGCCAGGGCATGGATGCTGGGCTTGTGTTGCTGGGGTGACGCCAACAGCATCTTGCCCCAGCCACTATGGGTGCTGCCATATTTGTTGCGGAGTAATGGTTAATTTACATATTATTCTTTTATTAGATAGGACATGAATGGCTTTATTTTTGCTACTTTTAAATTAATAAATATGCACTTTAAATATTTCTGTTTTAATTTCTAATGTGGAAAATATTAATATATATAACCCACAAAGAAGAAGCCCATTAGGGTTCTACATAATTTTTGATAATGTAAAACACTCCTGAAACCAAAATGCTTAAAAACTTACCTCTGGCCTAACTCACTTTCAGTGCTGACATATTTTTCTCTTTGCTTTTATAACACCAGAATCTACTAATTTACTTTATTCTTAACTTATTTCTCTATATATTCATTTATATGTTTAAATGAATTTAAATATATTTTAAATTCCTTATTTGCCCATTCTCTAAATTTTAGTGTCACTTCAAGCTATGTGTTAGAACTTGTCTTCTCTTTCTATATTAGTGTCACTTCAAGCTGTGTGTTAGAACTTGTCTTCTCTTTCTATATTTCCCTTCTTATAAGGTGGCATTTGTTATCATGGCTTTACATTCCATCTCTGTAAGGGTAACTCCCAAATTTATATCTCCACTGCACTATTCTCCAAGTTCTCCTCTGAGCTCCAGACCTTATAGATAATGAAACATAAATATTTCCAATTGAATGTTCAAACCTTACTGCTAATTACCATGTTCAAAACTTAATGCTAGATTCCACCTCCTCAAACCAGTCCTCCTTTGATCTTTCCACATAATAAATAAAAATTCATTCTTTAATTTTCTTTACTCCCATCTTCCATATCCTGTCCTCCTAACAGAAAATGCTATTGTTTCTTCCTCTAAAATATAGCAAAGAGCTTCCCACTTCCTACTTTCACTGCCACTCATTTAATCCCAGTTATCACCTTTTCTGATATGTTTCTCCAGCAACGATTGCCTTTATGTCCACCAAATGTTAACTCTTGCCCTACCCAACTTATTCTCCAGAATAGTCGTTCTCCTATTATTCTCTACTAGGGGCCCGGTGCACAAAAATTTGTGCACTCGGGGTGGAAGGAGTCCCTCAGCCCGGCCTGTGCCCTCTCACAGTCTGGGACCCCTCAGTGGATGTCCTATGATGGCCCCAGTCTGCCAGGCACCTTTTGTGTGTGTGTGTGTGTGTGTGTGTGTGTGTGTGTCACCACTGGGGACCTGCCCCCAGCCGCATCTGAGGCTCGGAGCAGTCCTCCTGTGTGTGTCTACCTGCCGGGGGCCTGCCCCCAGGCACACCGTGGAGGCTTGGAGCAGGCACCCCCTCTATGTTGATCTCTCAGACTCTTGCCCTCCACTGCATGTTGTTCTCTTTTTTGAGCATGACCAGGGCTGGGTGCGGCCTGCCTCCCAAGCTTGCCTACTGCCCATCTTCCTCCAGCCACCAGAAAGCAGGGAAAACCCCGCCTCGTGGTCAGGCCAGCCTTTTCCTGCTCCCTGATCCCCAGAAGGGACCTGGGAAGCCGCCAAGCAGGCCGCCAACTCTTTCCCACTCACCTGTCCCCTGCTGCCTTGCTTTCCCACTTCCCAGTGCCCCGCAAAGGGCCTGGGAAGCCCACCAAGCAGGCCACCGGCCCCTTGCCGCCTCTTACCCGCTTCGCGGTGCCCTCCAACCCTGCCGCCTCTTTCCCATCACGGGTCCTGGGTCCTGCGCTGTCCCGCCCTGCAGCCGCTCTGTGCACTCGGGAGGCCCCTCAGCCCGGCCTGTGCCCTCTTGCAGTCTGGGACCCCTCGGGGGATGCCCACCTGCTGGCGTGCCTGACCAGCCTGGGTGAGGGGCTTTAAGGCTGCCCACAGCTCCCATTGACCCAACGTCCCAGCAAGGCCGGCTGGAC
>PVJC01036867.1:0-17480 GCA_004026665.1 Murina feae | reverse complement strand
CCCGCCTTCCTCCGCGGGGGGCGGGCGGAGCGCTGTGTTCATTTTCCTACGGGAGAGATGGCCTGGGAGCGTGCCCCAACTTCCAACCCGCGGCAGGAATGCGCTCCTATTGTTCTGTCTCAAGGAGCGACCGCATTGTGTGGTTCAGGGTCGCCCTGGAAAGTGCTGGTCATGGAAACTGAGACGCGCCCAGGGACGGGGGCTGATAAACGCCTGCTAATCACGGCTCCCAGGAGCAGGGCACTGCCGCCCACTGCCTCAGGCCTCCTTGGACGGATGGAGGCTGGAGTCACACCAGCCCGGCCCCGCACGTGGACCTCAGGTCACGGGCATGCAGAGCCCAAGTCCTACAATGCAGACAGCTGAGGGGAAACTGAGCCACAGAGGGGCTGCATGACAGAACTGAGGTCTCACACCAGTAGCAGCAACACCAGAATTTGCCGGGGGTTGGGTGGGATGTGGGGGCCCAGGGGCCAGACTGTCTTCTCCCCTGTGCTCTAGGCCCTCTCAGATGGGGTTAAGGAGGACACCGCACGTGACCACCAGCTGGGGTGCGGCAGGACTTGCCTTTTCTAAACTCCAGGTGCTGTTTGCAGAACTGGGTCTAGAAGAAAAGAAAGGCTCCAAGGAAAACACAGGGAAACTGCTGTGGTCCGGGCTCTGCAGAAACCTCCCAGCCAGGCCCCCGCTGGGCCGCGCAGACAGCTGGGAAAGTTGGCCTGAGCACGCGGTGGTGGCAGCACAAGCCACCATTGTCAGCTGCAAACAGGCCCTGGTTGGGCAGAGGGGCAGGGACCCCTCGTGCATGTGTCTCTATAATCGTATAGGAACGTCCAAGTTCACCTCTTCGACCCCAATCAGCTGCACAGCAGCAAGGTGAGGTGAGGAGTGTCCTGCACTGGGCGTTCCAGGCAGCAGTCTTTTTCTTCTTAAATAGATTTGTATTGATGTCAGAGAGGAAGGGAGAGGGAGAGAGAGAGAAACATCAATGATGAGAGAGCATCATTGATCGGCTGCCTCCTGCACGCCCCCTTCTGGAGATCGAGCCTAAACCCAGGCATGTGCCCTGACCAGGAATCGAATCGAACCATGGCCTCCTGGTTCCTAGGTCAATGCTCACCCACTGAGCTGCGGCAGCTGGGCTGGGCCGAGATCTTTCTTCTTTACAAGCCCTTCAGAATCCTGCAGAGCCTCAGCTAGGTCAGAAGCTGGGGCCCTAGTTGATTCCAGAAGGTTCTACGCTTTCCCAGGTCTCACTTCTTTGCACCTAGACTGCAGGTCAGATGCTACTGCATCAGGAATGTCTGCTAAGAGGGGCGAGCTGTCAGGCCCCCTAACCCCAACCCCCACCCCCTGAGCCCTGTTGGTCGAGGCTCCTGGCTGCAGGTGGGCTGTGGCCGTGGGAATAGTTTATAGACATTATCGGCCACATTTTTCGGGAAAACCTGAGCGGGCGGGAAACAGGACGGTAGGCCTCACGTTCCCCACAGCCGTGCAGGCCGGCTGAGCTCCCTCCCACCTGGGTCAGGTGGTAGATAAGTGAGCGCCAAGTTTGGTAAAAACAAGTGGAAAGTTTTTTGCTTTCGCCCGGGCCAGCTGGAGCCCACGCGGGAGCTTCTAACATTCCCGCCCCACAGCTTCAGGTCTCCGGGGACTTTCAGAAACACGGACCCCTGGCTGTCTGTGAAACGGGCCACTTCTTTCTTTTAACCTTTATTGTTGATGGTATGACATATGTCCCTTTCTTCCCCTATTGGCTCACCCCCGCCCCCTGCCCCAGGCCTTCACCACCCTACTCCCTATTCCTGTATCTAAGGGCGATGCGTATAGCTCCCTCTGAGATAAAGGGGCCATTTCCAAGTTCACTTTCCTCCCCCCGCCGTGACCTCTGAGCGGAGAGCTGGCGCTGTCTCCCGCATTGATGGTCGGGGCACTCATGACCGATGTGTGAGCGCCAGGTCTCCACTGGCTGTGAGGACGGGAAGGAGGGAAGGGGTGATGGGCAGGTGACCTGGCACGGCGTTTGCTCAGGTGACCTGTGCTCACACGGGAAGAAACGGGATAGCTGGAATCTGAAATTTGCCATAAAGCAATGTCTTCTCCCCCAACCTGTGCACCTGCCCGGGCCTTGCCCCACCTCTGCGTCCAGGCAATGCCCTTCCAAACCCCCTGGGCCACATGAGCCCCACTTCTCCATGCTCCGTCTCTATGACGGCTCCCTGTTTTACTGCTGCCCGGACAGCCAGCCAACTCGACCGGGGCTTCCCAAGACCCAGGCCAGTGTCTCGCCTCCGAAGGCACCCTCACTAGGGGCAGGCAAATGGCTCCTTCCGCCTTTATTTTTTTTTACATTTATTTTTATTGGCTTCAGAGAGGAAGGGAGAGGGAGATAGAAACATTAGTGATGAGGGAGCATCATTGATCGGCTGCCTCCTGCACGCCCCCTAGCGGGGATCGAGCCTAAACCCGGACATGTGCCCTGACCAGGAATTGAACCGTGGCCTCCTGGTTCCTAGGTCAATGCTCAACCACTGAGTCACGCTGGCCAGAAGTGGCTCTTTCCTAAGTCGCCCTGAACTGTGACCACTGCTGCTCAGATCCACGCCGCAGCAGCTGCTGCAGAAAAGGAGACACACATAAAAATTCAGAGGCGCTCATAGGCACGGGTCAGTGCTCCGAACTCTCAGGTTTGTGCTCATTGGAAAATGCTGGCTGTGCCTCACCTCTGTCTCTTAGGATCTGTGCCCCAAGAGAAAAGTGACAAAACTCTCTCCCAAGAGCACTGTGCGCGGCAGTGATGGATCAGAGAAAAGCCGCACGGAGTCGGGCCTGGCTCTTCCTCCGTGAATTCTCTTCTTCGCCGTCCAGGTCTGCCCACCTGGCTAACCTCCTGGGTGAGTATCTGCGCGAGGAGCTCCGACTTGCTGCCACTTGAGCTCTTGTGGGTAAGTGGGCTCTTTACCCCGCAAATCCGGGCCCGTCCACGCTCAGCGACCAGCCCTTTGTGAGCTGGCTCAGCCGGCGGCGCCCAGCCCGCACACCGGCCCGGACACTGCGAAGGGCTTAACGTCAGCGAAGCAAACACATCCACATGCCGTGTGTCAGCAGGAAGCGGTGGCACATGTGTGTGCCGCACATACGCACACGAGCGCCCGGTGAAAGCGGGCTATTTGGTTAAGACGGAGGGCTTTGTCGGGGAGGATGGCGGGGAATTAGGTGTTGACTCAGGAGGTGTTCCCCACGTCAGGTTTCAATGGCAACGGGAAGGAAGAGGAAAGGAGAAAAATGGCCCCTTTAGAATGTCTCGATCCATCACCTTCCCTTCGGCAAACACTGCGGAGCCACTGGAGAGGCGCCCCGCGCCCTCCGGGAGATGGAGGCGGCCGATGGCGCTGTTGCTAAGGAAACGCTGTGGGCTTCCGAGCAGCAGAGCAAACAGACATCTGCGGCGCGAGTCAACCATTAATTCGTTAATATTCTTAGCGACGGGGTCTGGGGAGACGGCGTTTTCTGCCTTTATCCCGAGTTCTCAAACGTCCCCTTTCATCGCCGAGCAAACACTCGGCGGCCACTTCATGGCCATTACTCCCACTCCGCCCGCTCAAGAGGCGGAGGCGGCTCGCGCTCGGATTCTAATGGATCAAAGAGAATGGGACCCGGGGCCGGCGAGAAGTGGGCTCCGTGGTTTGGTTTTGTTTCTTAATTGGAGGCGGTGGTTCTGTAGAGGATGGAGATGCATTAAGGGGAGTTTGACTTCAACACAAAGCACCTTCGGATGGGCAAACAGGGCTGAGTGGAGGCCAGGCCACGCGGGTTGACCCACATTCTGCCTGTGCCGATGGCGGCCTTGTCAGGGGCCAGATTTCGTGGCGCAGGGGGAGGAGGAGGTGGGTGCAGAGACTGGAAAGCTCCCTGGGTGTCGATAGGACCTGGCGGCTGAGGCCTGGGCCCTGGGCAGGGACAGGACGCCTTAGGAGGCCGGGGTGGCGACAGGAGTGGGTGTCCCAGCCCCATGGCCGAGAGGGAGTCAGCATGGTCCCTTCGGGTACCCACAGGTCTGGCCCCTGCAGAGTGATGGAGAGGTGACCTGTCCCAGCTGGGGCTTGCCTCTGGCCCTCCACAGGGACCCAGACCATCCTCACATCACTAGTGAGGGGTCTGGAGAGGCAGACATTCTCCCTCTCTGCCCCCACCTGGTGCTCCTGGCAGCTCCAGTTGCTACCCCCCACATACACCCCCTCATCCCCCTGCTGCGGCCGCCTCCTCTCTCGCCTGCCAATGCCGGTCGTCTGAAAGGTTTCCACAGTTACTACCGCCCGGGCAGCGTGAGGAGAAGACAGCCCTCCTGCCCACGGCCGCACTGGGGTCACCGAGAGCACTGGCCGTGCAGGTGCCGTGTGGGCTCCTGGAGCTGCACCTTCTGAGCTGTGTGACCTGCGCCAATTGAGGAACCTCTCTGTGCCTTGGTCTCCTCCTCCATGACCCAGTCAGCCATTGCTGCTCCCACTAAGGGCCGTGTTTGGTAAGGCTAGAAGGACTCCCTAACATTACAGCAGCGAGGGAAGTGGAGGCCCCGGCTGGCGCTGATTGAGCCACTCCCTGGCCCTGTGTAGGCACCTCACCTCCAGCCCCTGGTCATCCTTCCCTGAGGCTCCGGAGGATGACCTGCCTCCATCACCCAGCAGGTCCGGGAGGAGTGTCCCCGGGCAGCTCCTCTGCCTGTGTGGCTGCGGTGAGGATCCCAGCGCAATGCCGGCCCAGAGAGACAGGCGCGAAGTGGTTGATAAGTACAGCGTCCAGGGCAGATGCTGCTGTGAAGGGAGGAGGGAGCCACGGCCCAGGGCACCCTGAGCCAGAGCTGCCTGGGCACCAGGCGGGAGCAGAGGGGTGCAGGCAGTGCAATTCAAAAGGTGGGACCAGGGAGTGCTTCCTGGAGGAGGTAGCCTTTGAGGTGAGTCTTGAATGGAGAGCAGCTGGCAGGGACTCAGGGAGTCCAGGGAACAAACCCACTATTCACACCTCGGTCCTTGGAGGTCTGGGAAAGCAAGGAAATCACTTCCCTGCCAGGTCCTGAGGTCTCTGAGGTCAGCTCATCCTGACCCTAACCCAGGGCTGGGCTAGGGGGAGGTCTGTGGGTTTCCCTTGGGGCGCTGGGGGCAGCACCGGCGCTTGGGGTCTGTCAGTGATATGGCCTCTCAGACCTATGGTCCCTGGTCCTAAGGGGCCTGTCCCATGTGCAGGTTAGGGTCAGTGGGGCAGGTTCTGGGGCTCGGCAAGGGCAGGGGGAGCTTTGGGGGGGGGGTCCTCGTGTCCCAGGGGAAGGGGCTCTGGAGGCGCCGGCAGAGAGCAGTGCCCGAGTTTCCCTCCTGAGCCGTGGCTCCTGCTTGAGACACGCACACTCTGCCCCTTCGAAGGGACGGGTCTGCAGCCAGGGGTGCCCCGGGGGAGGGGCAGCCTGAGAGCTCGGAGGCCATGGGAGGACTGGGCCACGGGGACTGGGCTCCCAGGTTCGGGTGTGGAGACCACATGACTGCATCCTCTTTGCTCCCCAAACAGTGTGATTATTAAGAATAAAGTCCTTTTCACTTGCTGCCTACTCAGCCCTTCGGTGGACCTACCCACAGCCCCTTCTGGGCCAAAGACCCTTCAGAATCAGCAAATAATAGGGTTCAACATCAAAACCCACCCCTCCTATCCTGGGGGCCCGTCCAATCTAGACGCCAGTGGGGATGGAAGTGGGTCAGTCTGCACTCTCTCCTCTCAATGAAATGCCTGGTACTCTGCCTGCTGTTTTTATGTTTTTATATTATTACTACAGGCCCGGTGAACGAAATTCATGCACTGGGGGTCGGGGGGTGTCCCTCAGCCCAGCCTGCACCCTTTCTAATCTGGGACCCCTCGGAGTATGTCCAACTGCCGGTTTTAGGGACTGGGCCTAAACTAGCAGTCAGACATCCCTCTCACAATCCAGGACTGCTGGCTCCCAGCCGCTCACCTACCTGCCTGCCTGATTTCCCCTAACCACTTCTGCCTGCCAGCCTAATTACCCCCTAACCACTCTCCTGCCAGCCTGATCAACACCTAACTGCTCCCCTGCCAGCCTGGTTGCCCCCTAACTGTCCTCCCCTGCTGGACATCTTGTGGCTATGGGCGCTGCCATCTTTGAGAGTGGGGCAGTCAATTAGCATATTCCCTCTTTATTAGATAAGATTTTTTAAAATATTTTTTATTGATTTCAGAGAAGAAGGGAGAGGGAGTTAGAAACATCCATGATGATAGAGAATCATGTATCAGCTGCCTCCTGCACACCCGTCACTAGGGATCTAGCCTGCAACCCAGGCATGTGCCCTGACCAGGAACTGAACTCTGACTTCCTGGTTCATAGGTCAATGCTCAACCACTGAGCCATGCTGGCCTGGCTGCCTGCTGTTTTTAGATTCAATGTTTCCGTCGTCCTGTTCATAAACAACAGATGCGATCTGTGTTCTAATTTTATGAACAGAAACTCACCTTGATGGGAGGGACCCCCATGATTTCAGAGGCCGGAGAACGCCTGCTGGGTGAGGGATGGAGGGACAGGTGGTAAATGAGAGAACCTCACCCATCTCCCCCAGGGGTCCCCACATTCCACCCGCGTTGCTCCTGCTCTCAGCGTTGTTGACAGCTCCAAACAGATTCTTTCCACAGGGAATCGGCCCGAACACGACATGAACGGGCTCGCTTTATATCACAGGCTGAGTTCTAACTGACAAATTGGACAGATTCCCTAAGGCTAGGGTTACTGAGCTTTGTCATTCTCACTAAAAATGTGATTTATAATACACTCCTATTTGCTAGACACGCCTGCTCCCAGGAATGAGGGCTCACTAGCGCAGAAACAAGAGGTCTCCTGACTACCTGGAGCCCCTATAAAATCCGCTCCCCCGTCTCCCGAGCCTAAACCAGATGTGCGCGCCGGGATTCCGCCAGCCGAGTGAGTTTAATCTCATTGCGTTTAATGATAGTTTAGGCAGGCAAACACTCACTGTTCAGGACGGGGCAAGAGTAACCCACAATTTACTGTAGCACTTTCTATTCTAAAGGCGAGACCTAAGGGGCTGGCCAAGGGGGTTTTATTTCCTCTGCTTCCAGTTTATAGAAATAAACCCAGTATTTGCTGTTCCGTAGAAACCGACATTCGTGACTACAGAATATGTTGGGTATCAGAGACCCATCTGTGCCTCAGTCAAGCTGCCTCGGGGATCCTTTGTGAAAACCACACACGGAGTCGGCAAACAACCCGTCTCCATAACAGCCCGGGTAGAAGGTGCGGACGGTGCTGCCCAGAGATCACCAGCGCCGGCCGGCCACGCCGCGTGGGCAGAGCTGGTGTGACCTCTGGGTCCGATTGCTTAGCTGACCTCAGCAGCCACCTTCTCAACCGCGTCTCCGAATCATGGAGCTTTCTAAGAACCTCCACGGGGTAACCTGGGCTCGTGAAAAATGAGCCCAAATGCCAAGGAGACAAAGCTCCCCGTCCCCGAGGTAACTGGGGAGCCCGGGCCGCCTTTCGTATTTTCCCTGACAAGCGCCCTTCCTGTGTTCTGCCTGCTCTGCGGGCTTCGGCGGGGTCTCGCCGTTCCTCTGCTGAGAGGCACGGTTAAGAGAACATGTTTATACAACAGCGGTTGTTCAGAATGGGATCTGCCTGGCAGGAATGCTCATCTTACCTGATATTTTCACGTGTGGAAATAACACTGTGTTTCTAGGTGCCACGTGAGCTTTACTGCATTGCACGCATGTGGGAGTGCACATGTTCTTCGCTCATGAAGGACACGGCGACCCCATGAGAGAGGGGATGACATCTCCCACGGAGAGGCTCCCAGCGCAGGCCCCAGGATGGTCAGGGCTGGGGGACTTAGTACCACAGCGCAGTAGCAACAGCAACGACCCCTGGAGGGTGTCCCTGAAGGGACTGGATGTGGGGGAGCCTCCGGTCACCAGCAGCTCCCCAGGCTCAGCCTCCCCCACTTGGTGCTGGTGGCTTTGTGTGTACCGTGGGGGAGGGGCCGCCCTGTGCATCCTCGGAGGGTGGGCATCTTGGTCTCTGCCCACTAGGTGTCAGTAACAGCCTCTCTCCTCTAGGGGTGACAACCAGAAGGTCCCAGACAAGGCCAGACGTCCCCTGGGGGACAACGTGTGTCCTGGATGGAGAACCACTGCCCTAAAGAATTCCGGGGGGTAGGCATAGTCTCAAATGTCAATATCTCCAGGGAACATAGAAGCCGTTTGCAAGGCTGAACAAGGACGAATGAGGCAAAGCTGTAGAGGCCAATCTGACGAAGGCACAGGGAGAACTTTCTGGAAGAGCCGTGCAGCTACCAGGCTAGAACCCTGGTTCTTTCCTCCCGCAGATCTTTCTGGAGCTTCCCGACAGCAGAGCCCTGTGCTGGCAAGCGTGGCACCCGGTGGAGTTTCTGGTCTGAGGGTGCCTCGCTGGTGTCTGTGTCAGGACTTGAACCCAGGGCCCCGCCCGCGAGCTGTGCAGTGAGCGCCCAGCCAGGAGGCCTGAGCCTCACAGCCTCTGCGCGGGAAGCATGTCCCCGGGTGCCCGCTAGGTGTCGCTCTGGGGTCTTGAATGACTGCTAGCTGGTGCCGCGCGCTGAGCGGCTCTTTTTTTCTGCTGCCTTTTTTCCAGTTTTACGTTTTCCACCCCTTTGCCTCCGGCACAAACATTCCAGTATTCTCCACGACAGCTATCTTTGCTTTCCTAAGTGGCCTTTCCCTCCTTTCTCCCTGCCCTGCCTCCTCCACAGACTTCCTCCCCCTGTGGTGGACCTCGTTGCAGGTGTGGGTGTGCTCCTGGGGGTGGGAGTGGGGAAGGCGGGGGCTAAGGACCCGGTGGGAAGCCCCAGTGGCTCCTTGGGAGCCCGACAGGCAGCCTGTCCAGGGAGCCTGAGCTGGGCCTCGGGATGATCGCATCGGGCCCACATCTCCGCGCGCTGCTGCTGGTCACCCACTCCTCCTGGCTGCACCCACACCTGGCTCACCCCACACCCTGCTGTCTGTCACCCACTCCTCCTGGCTGCACCCACACCTGGCTCACCCCACACCCTGCTGTCTGTCACCCACTCCTCCTGGCTGCACCCACATCTGGCTCACCCCACGCCCTGCTGTCACCCACTCCTGGTGGCGGCACCCACACCTGGCTCACAGCTGCCTCACCTGGATGGCGAGCCCCGAATGGCTCCCACTTCCTATCCCTACGCGCACAGCAACGCCCATGGTGGAGGCAGCCTGTCGGGGTTGCTACCTCGGAGGAGAAGGAAAGGAAAAGAAACAGTTTAGACCCGGAGCCAAGGAGACATTCAAAACCAGCGAAAGCAAGGCTGGGGGGGGCTGTGTTGAGTGATGGGTGGGTAGGTGATGTGTGGGTGGGTGATGTGTGGCCGTAGGTATGGGAGGCCTGAGCGGGCGCAGGGAGAGGCAGTGCTCTGGCGGGGTGCTGGGTGGGTGCTGGGGGCGTGGAGTGAGCCAGGTGTGGGTGCAGCCACGAGGAGTGGGTGGCGGGCAGAAAGGAGAGACGGTGTACTGAGCCTGTCCGGAGCAGAGACGGGTGCTGGAGCTCCTGTAAGCTGTGAGAGCTGCTCGCTTCCCAGCCCAGGTCCAGTCACATACAAGGTCTCCCAGCGCCGAGGCTGAAAGCCGCCCAACCTCCGCCCCCCCTCCCCCCACCTCTGCTGTGTCCAGGCGGTGCTGCCTGTGCTGGTGGGTTTGTATACGGCATAAAAAGAACAGAAAGCAAAATGGGGGACACTGACAGAGGACGCTGCCATCTGCTCACGCCCCATCCCCTCCCCTCCCCCACTCCTTCCTGATCCCCAGGGAGGGTCACTCTGGAGAGTGTCCAGCATTGGGGGCATTCAGCCAAGACCTTCCTAAGAGAGTGGTGATGGAGACCTCCATGCACGTCGGGACATTTGGGTCGTGGGGTGAAGGCATAAGCTAATGTTTACTGAGCACTTACTATGTGCCAGACACTGTTCTAACAGCATCCCAGGCTCTCAGATGCTCATCATCACCCAACAAGATGGTTGCCTTGTGTGTCCCGGGCACATGGCTGGCAGTGCCATGGGCAGGGCCTCAGGCACAGGCAGCCTGGCTCTAGGACTCTCTCAGCTGCAGTCCACAGTGATGAACCTGCACCACGACAGTTCCACATCACATGAATAAAACAGCATTTGAGGGACAGTGTTCTCCATGGGCCTGGACTGCAGAGTTGGTGTGGACCGAATTGCCTGGGATGATGATTTACTTGAGGTGGAAACATCACCATCTGCAAAAGCATCTGCACATCTATAACTATACTGGAGGCCCAGTGCACGAAATTCATGCACTTGGTGGTGGGGGATGTGCATCCCTCAGCCCAGCCTGTGCCCTCTCACAGTCTGGGAGCCCTTGGGGGATGTCTGACTGATGGCTTAGGCCTGCTCCCTGCCACCACCACTGCACTCACCAGCTGTGAGTGAACCTGGCTTCTGGCTGAGCAGCACTCCCTGTGGGAGTGCACTGACCACCAGGGGGCAGTTCCTGCATTGAGTGTCTGCCCCCTGGCGGTCAGTGGGCGTCATAGCGACCGGTCATTCTGCAGTTCAGTCAATTTGCATATTACCCTTTTATTATATAGGATTTGATTCCCAACAGCCTTGTCCAGTGGGCAAAGCAGACAAAAAAAAACAAAAAAAAAAACAAACAAAACAAAACAGAGACTCTGAGGCCAGGTGGGTGAACAGTGGGGGTGCAGCAGCCTTATCCTCCATCCAGCACACGGGTGTGCCTGCAGTTGGTGGCTCTACTGTAAGGGGACCAGCATCCCGCAGGCGCCTGCTGTGTGCCAGGCAGGCTCACAGCTAATTGCAAAGTGTATTTATAATATCCCCATTAAGGGTCATTTTCCTCCATTCACTGAGGCGAGAGAAGTGGCTCGTCTGAGGTCCCCCCTGAGCCCCGGGACCCACACCTGTCTTTCTGGCCAGGACACGTGTGTTTGGCTGCGAAGCTGTGCTACTTCTTGCCCATCTGAGGGCTTCTTCCCACCAGCTCCCGGCACCCACCGCAGACTCAGCCCATTTCTCAGCCCTCACTCTCCAGATCTGTGCTGCCAATTCTTGGGCAGGATTTTCGCTCTGAAAATGGAAAGAAGGGGCTTTGCTGAGTGCTGTGTTATGAACAAAATAATTCATGAGGATTCATCGCAGACACGCTGATGGGAGCAAAACCAACAACATAGGAGAGGAAGCGAATGACATTAAAATTGGGGGGTTGGGAAGACAATGATAGGGTGGTTAAGAAAGGGAAGGGTTTGGTACAAAGAAAATAAGTTCCGTTTGAGGGATGTTTGGTCATCGGTGGTGGAAGCCTGGTTCGAGTGTTAGGTAGAAGGAAAACATAAAGGAGGAACTGCGGGCTGAAGGTGGGGGCAGGGGTGCATCTGTGAGTCATCTGGAGGACAGACAGAGCCCCAGAAACCAGCACCAAGGCCTAGAGACGGGAGGGAGTTGCCAGATGTCTGTCCTCCCCACACCTCCTCCTCACCGGTGACTCTCACCTCCACTCCCCTCCGGCCGCCCACACCGGGGCCTGGGCACCAGTGGACAGTTCCAACTGCACTCCATGGTCCCATTCCCTGACCGCAGCTTCCGACGGTGCTACCGGCCCCCCCATGCCTCTGTCCCCCACCCCTGCGACCTCATCCTGGTCTCCAGGCTCTGAACTTTCCCGTGCGGCCCCACCTCCGGCTCCCTGCCTCCAGCCTCCAGACCATGCAGGCCAGGCCACAGCCATTCTTTGGCCAGGACCCTCACTGCGCTGCCCCTTCGTCCTTCCGCCCAGCTTTGCACAAGCACCTGTCCTGCCCGCCCTCCGCCAGCTCCTGTGCCCAGGGAGGAAATCCCACACCAAGGATGTGTGCTGCCCACAGAGCCATGGTACCCAGTCAGCTGCTCACTCCTCATGACTTGCCCCCTCCCTTCTCTTCTCAGCATCCTTTCCAGGCCTCCACAGCTTCCCCCAGCAGATGGCTCTGCTCCTGGCTCACACGGGAAGTGGGGGAGCACGGATGCCGCGGACTCTGCACCCCGTCCCCACACACGCATGTGCTCTGTGTGCACCACGCTACGTGCTTTGTTACTGTGCTCTCTCGTTTCTCCTCGTAACAACATGCCTCTGATCTCATTTGACAGATTAGGAGCCTGAGGCTCAGTGGTCAGGCCCAGGTTCCGTAGCCTGTGGGCAGGAGGTGGGGGCGGGGGAGAGGGGAGGCTGAGTGTCCTCGGATGTGCGCTCTGAGCCAGGTGCTGTGCCACAGGCTAAGGAGATCGTGGGACACAAGGCAGACAAGGTCTCAGCCTCCTGACGCTTACATGACAGGACCGACACGGTATATAAGCGCATGATGCCCTGAAATAAATATGGGTGGCGTGAGTGCTGGCAAAGGGAGAGTCCGTGAGAGGTTAGAAGATGCGACCATGGATGCAGAGAGCAGAGGGAGGGCAGGGTGCAAAGGACTCACCCTTCAGCCCTGGGTTGCTGGCTTGGAGGATGGAGAAGGGGAACATGGTGGTTTCTAGAACGAGGACAGGCCCGGAGCCAGGTTCCCCCCTAGAATCTCCAGAAGGAACACAGGCCTGCCCCTGTCAGCACCTCGTTTTAGCCCAGTGCCATCCATTTCAGCCATCAGAGCAGTGAGACACTAAGTCACCTCAGGCCGCCAAGTTTGTGAAGCTCTGTAAGAGACTGGATTTGTAAGGTACTAAGTCTGTGTTGTTTGAAGCCACTGAGTTTGTGATGATTTGTCACAGCGGCCGGCCGGCCGGCCGGCTGGCGGGAACTAATCCACACCAAGCACTCCCACCTGTGCTCCAGGCTGGCCTTTGCCCTTTTCCATCTGGCCATGAGCGACTTCCATCCCTGTGGCCAGAGGTAGCGAGAGCTTCGGGACGTGTGCCCGCGCCACAGCTTGCTGGTGTCACTTCCGGCCGCCCTCTGGCCTTGCGGTTCTCAATCCCAGTCCTGCTACTCCTGTCTTGGATGAGTTGCTGCTGCACTAGCTGAGGGTCTGGAAGAATCCAGCTCATGATGGGCAGCACTGGCCACATGGTTACTCGGCATCATGGTCAGGTGCTCCATATCTAGCAGGGCCCTGTAGCATACCAGGAAGGAGCCTTTTACTTTAATACTTTGACAAGTTTTTTTTGCTTTTTATTGTTTTTTATTAAATCAATAAAATATGTTTTTTATTGATTTCAGAGAGAGCAAGGGAGAGGGATAGAGAATAGACACATCATCGATTGGCTGCCTCCGGCATCCCTGCTACTGGGGCTGGAGCCCGCAAGCCGGGAATGTGCCCGGCTGGGAGTTGAACTGGTGGCCTCTTCGTTCCTGGGTCGATGCTCAACCACTGAGCCCCACCAGCTGGGCACAGATCTACTTTTTGTCTTCATATTGTTCGCCTTTTCTAGAAAGTTCGTATAAGTGTAATAATACAGCATGCAGTCTCTTTTTGCCTGGTTTCTTAATGTGGATATACCACAGTTTGTCCATTCACCAGTTGATGGACACTTGGTTCCTTCCAGATTGGGGCTATGTACATGTTACTTTGTATAGTTGCACAGTGGTTTCTCATCGTTTTCCCCTTCAAATTTTTGTCTTTTACATATTTTTACTGATTTCAGAGAGGAAGGGAAAGGGAGCGATAGAAACATCAATGATGAGAGAGAATCATTTCTTGGCTGCCTCCTGCACCCTCCCCCACATGGGGGATTGAGCCCACAATCCAGGCATGTGCCCTTGACCGGAATCGAACCCGGGACGACACTTTATCCACTGAGCCAAACCAGCTAGGGCTATTTTCCCCTTTGAATTACCTTGGTGCTTTTGTCAAAAATGAATTGACCATATAAGTGTGAGTTAATTTCTGATCCTTCTATTACATTTATCTCCACTGTCTTGATGACTGTAACTTTACAAGTCTTGAAATAAAATACTTAAGTCCTTCATCCATCTTACTCAGAGGTAATCTTGTTGCAAATTGGTCCACAAAGAACACTTTGAATAGCATTGGTCTAAACCACTGTTAGACCAATGATAGTTACACTCAGAATGGCATTTGTAAGTTTCTCTTCCATAGTTTTCTGCCAAATGTTTATAATTAATTAAGAGCTCAATGCCAGACAATGTCAATGCCAGTGGAGAAATTCCAAGTTCAGGCAGAGAAGGTGGGAGGAGTGCTAATAATATCTGAATATTGTTTGGTACTGATTGACTTGACAAAACTCACTTCATATAAAGCAATTCTGGCCTTCGCAGATTGTTCTCAATGAATTTTTCTTCTTCTCTGCCAATAGATTTCTTCCTTTCTTTCTTTTTCTGGGTGTTGTCAGCCTTTTTATTTTTACTTTTTTTCTTTATTGGTTAAGGTATTACTTATCCCCCTAGATTTCTTTTCTTTACTGATTTTCAACCTTCTGTGATCCTAGTGGCTGGGAAGTGTAAAGCAGAGGAAGTTCTCAGGCAAGAGCTATACCCGGGGCCTTTTCCTCCAATTTTACACTTGTAGTAAAATATACATAATATAAAGTTTTCTATCTTAATCATTTTTTACGTATACAGTTCAGTGATATTAAGTGCATTCACAATGTGCAACCAATCACCACCATTCATCTCTATAATTCTTTTCATCTTATAAAACTGAAACTCTATCTATTGAAAACTCTCCATTCCTTCCTCTCCCAGCCCCTGGCAACCGCCATTCTACTTGCTAGCTCTATGAATGTGCTACCCTAAGTACCTCATATAAGTGGAATCATACATTATTGGGTTTTTGTGTGACTAGCTTATTTCACTTAGCTTAATGTCCTCAAGGTTTATCCATGTTGTAGTGTATGTCAATTTCCTTCCCTTTTAAGGTTGAATAATAAATAGTTACTATGTGGATGAACCATGTTTTGCTTATCCAGTTATCCATTGATGAACACTGAGTTGCTTCCACATTTTAGCTTTTGTGAATAATGCCGCTATGACTATGGGTGTACTAATATCCCTCTGAGATCCTTCTTTCAAGTCTCTTGGACATATACCTAGAAGTAGAATTGCCGGAACACGTGGTAATTCCCTCTTTAATTTTTTGAAGAACTGCCATACTGTTCCATTGCGGCTGTACCATTTTACTCCCCTACCCCCAACAGTGCACAAGCGTTCCAATTTCTCCACATCTTCATCAATGTTAGTTACTTTCTGGTGTCTTTCTTTTTTTAATAGTAGCAACCCTAGTGAGCGTGAGGTGGTCTCTCCTAGTTTTATTTGCATTTCCGTGCTGATTAGTGATGTTGTGTATGTTTTCATATGCTTGTTGGCCCCACTTGTATATATTCTTAAGAGAAATGTCTAGTCAAATCCTTTGCTCATTTTTGATCAGATTATTTGCTTTTGTTGAGTTTTAGGAGTTGTTTTTCTGGATATTAATACCTTGTCAGATACATGATTTGCAAACATTGCCTCCCATTCTGAGGGCTGCCTTTTTACTGTGGTCTCTTTTGATGTACAAAATTACATTTTTCATACAGTCCAATTTACCTGCTTTTTCTTTTGCTGCCTATACGGAAGGGCCATCTTGAGAGACCTGGGAACATGAACAAGGATACCAGAGGAGGCGAAGCCCCCAGGCGGTTTCCTGACGGTTTGGAGCAGCACCGTGCCATAAACCTTCCAATTCCTTATTTTTAAAGCCATGACACATGGCTGCTTTATTACTGCTTTATACTTTGGATGGTCATTTAGAGGAAGCCGGATGTTCACCTTTCTTACTGCTTTTTTTAAAATCCTCACCTGAGGATATTTTCCCATTTATTTTTAGAGAGAGTGGAAGAGAGAGGGACTGTATTCTCACCCCGTGTGAAGTGCCTGCTAAACATCTGGGGAAGGAGAACTGAACTTTCAGGGCCTGAGACTTCAAGCTGGTGACAGACTCCGACCACTCACTGACCCCTTCACTCAGGGGACATGGTCTTCAGTCCGCTCCTTAGAGGGGCCTATGCCCAGGTCCCTCATCCTCCCTGTACCCCCTCCCCCGCAGGGGAACCCGCCCTGTACCTCCTCCCTGTCAGGGGAACCCGCCCTGTACCTCCTCCCTGTCAGGGGAACCCGTGCTGTACCCCCTCCCCCCTCAGGGGAACCCGTGCTGTACTCCCCTCCCCCCTCAGGGGAACCCACGCTGTATCCCCCTCCCCCTCAGGGGAACCCGCGCTGTACCCCCCTCCCCCTCAGGGGGTGAACCTTGAACCCAAGCTCCTCCCCTCAGACCTGCACACTTGAGGCCTTGCCTCCCCAAGCCTCACGCAGAACTCAGCTCGCGCCCCCTCCCCTCGGGCCGCACTTCCGCCCGCGCCCCCTCCCCTCGGGCCGCACTTCCGCCCGCGCCCCCTCCCCTCGGGCCGCACTTCCGCCCGCGCCCCCTCCCCTCGGGCCGCACTTCCGCCCGCGCCCCCACCCCTCGGGCCGCACTTCCGCCCGCGCCCCTTCCGCCCGCGCCCCTTCCCCTCGCGCGCAGCTCTCCCGCCGCGGGGACCCGGCGTCGCGGTGCCGCGCGCTCTCGCTCGAGGCCCGGGCTGCGGGCGCTCCTCCCCGCCTGCTTCCCGCCCGCCGCTCCTCCTCCGGCCGCGCTCGTCCTCGTCAGCCTCGGCCTCGGCAAGATGGCGGCGCCCAGGCCGCTGCCCGCCGGGCTGTCCGGCATCATGATGCCCGCGCCCATCCCGGACCTGGAGGCCCTCCGCGCGCTGACGGCGCTCTTCAAGGAGCAGCGGAACCGGTAACGCGGCGCGAGCGGCTGGGCGGCCGGCGGCGGGGGGAGGGGGGCGCGGCCTGGCGGGCGGCGGGGAGCCGGCCCTGCCCCGGGGGTTGCGACGGAGGCCCCTGCGCTCAGTCCCAGGCTGCGGAGCCCCAGCCGCTTCCTCCCGCGTCTGTCCCCGGGGCGCAGCGGTGGGACCTTACGACCCCCAGCCCTTGGCCGCCTTCGGCCGCTCTGGGGCCTGAGCCGATGGCGCCCCGGGGACGCGCAAGCTGCTGGTCTAGGGGGGCCGGGAGCGGGTGACCGGGGCCCGGAGCCACGGGCCCCACCGGACGCAGGGCACGTGGGGGTCAGGCACCAGGCGGCGGGCGGGGTTGACATCCCCTGTCCTGGCTGCACCGGGCCTCGCAGTCCCCGGGGGCGGGGGACAGCGTTGGTCGGAGGAGCCCACACGCTGCCCCTGGGCACCATGGCCAGGTCAGCAGGTGCCCGAAGCCCAGGATGTGCTTCCTGTCCTTATGAGCTGCGCCCTATTGACCAATTTCTAGAAGCCTTGGATTCCTTGTCTAAAAATGGGTGTACGCGATGCACAACTTCACTTCTGGATCGTGCGGAGGAATGAATGCAATAGCACGTGAAAGTGTCAAGTGTGTGACGC
>PVJC01036866.1:0-17474 GCA_004026665.1 Murina feae | reverse complement strand
CATCCCTAAGTCATTCATGGTGAGAAGCGACCTCAGTGACTCCCTCTCACAGTGTCATAGTGACAGGAAGAAAAATCTATCTGTGAGGATTCGGAACCACCAGACCAGCACTGACTTCCTCTCAATTCGCTGGGCCGGGTTAGTAAAGGGAGTTTAATGACAGATCTGCAGAAAGAAACCCCCAAACACTGATTTCTGTCTGACTCATCGGAAAAATTCTTCAGTGGTGGTTTGTGCACACCTCACCGGACTGCCAAGGTCAATGAGACCAGGAGGAGCTGGCCTAATCATTAAATAGTCAGCAAACAGCCCTGACCGGTTTGGCTCCGTGGATAGAGCGTGGGCCTGGGGACTGAGGGGTCCCAGGTTCGATTCCGGTCAAGGGCTTGTACCTGGGTTGCGGGCACATCCCCAGTAGGGGGTGTGCAGGAGGCGGCTGATCTACGTTGCTGATCCATGTTTCTAACTCTCTATCCCTCTCCCTTCCTCTCTGTAAAAAATCAATAAAATATATTAAATAGTCAGCAAGCAGTTGTGCCCGGTTAACCCTTTGCAGCCGGCGCCTTCGTTCAACACGTGCTCCTACCTCGCACCGCACCCGACCCCCTCCAGGCCTCCTCTCCGCCACCCAGGGCGCCAGCACCCCAAGGGGCCGAATCCTGGGACCCAAGGGCGCTTCAGAGAAACAGCGGCGGTCACGTTCCATTTCCGTTTTATGGAGGGAAAGACTCAGATGCTGAAAAATGGGGGAGGAGGGACTTAGAAATAAAGGAAAATCTATTGCAGTTTTTCCAAGTCAAGTTCTCAGGCGCAGCTGTAGGTTCATTAATTAGGGATTTAAAAACTCAAAGTGTTTCCGACACCAACTGGACGCCAAGCGGTACCAACTGTCCTGACCGCCCCAAGTCGCTTGGCCCAAGTCGCCCACCCGCCCCCTCTCCTGGATTTTGCCACTTTCCGAGCCTTTGCTGAATTCCGAGACTTGTCCCGAGTCATCAACCCGGGAGTCGCCTCCCCCCCAGGGCAAAAGGAAATAAATAAAAATCACCCGCGAGAGAGGTCGGGGAAACGATGCCACCAGCTCGGCAGCGGGAGCCCCGGTCGGCCCCGCGGCGGGCCGGGCGCGCGGGCAGGGACGGTCCTACCTGGCGCCGGGGGGCGGCGGCGGCGGCGGGGTCTCGGCGCCCATGGCTTCGCGGGCCTCGGGCGGCCGCGCCGGGAAACTCCAGCGGCTCCGCGGCGCTCGCAGCTGCCACCCGGGCGCGGTCATTGGGCCGGCGCATCACGTGGCCGGCCCGGGGCGAGCCTCCCCGGCACGTGTAACCCTTTACCTGCGCGCCCCGCGCCGCGCAGTTCCCCCGGAGGTGCCCCGGCTGCGCCCCGGGCGCGCGCTCGGGCCCCGATCTCCAACTCAGACCCCGCACCCCCCCCCCCCCGCCCCGCAGCCGGCGCTGGCCTCCCGGACGCCCTGAAGCCAAAAATCCCGGCGCTCGGCCGCGGAGCACCCGCCCCGGGTTGCACGCAGCCTCCCGCGCCTGCTGGAAACTTTCTCTGTCCTGCTGTCGGGAGCGGGGAGCTCCCCGGGGTTCGGGGCGGAAGCGGGGAGAGAAATACTGGGACTCGGGGCAAGCAGGTCGACACCCCTCACCCCTGTGTTGTTCAGTGACCTCCGCAGTTCTGGCGTCGGCCGCTTAGCCCTGGCATGTGCACGGCCGCCGGCCTTTGAGCCATGGATGGTTTGAGCTGTAACCGAGCTAATTCCCGGGGAAGCTGCAGGCGCTCGCCTGTCTAGACCGCCGGGCGAGCTCAGTGCGGTCTTGCTCCTCGCCCCTACCTTCTCTCTCTTTTCCTGGGGCGGGCACCTGGGCTGCAACGCTTCGCCCCACTTGCTGAGCCCCACGCCTGTACTTGTTGTAACCCGCGCTCCTAAGGTGGGTGAAGAACTGATTGTTTTACCCCGAAGTATTACTTAGGTCTGGGACATTCTTTTCACCTGCGCTGCAAAAGTACAATGTTTTGAGCAACTGCGCCACCTAGCTCACCCTCTTCTCTTTCCCCTCAGACTCACCCGAGGACACCGTAGGATGCTGGAGAAGCAAGCAGAGATTACCATACCCACTGCCCTTGGTTTTTGTGTTTGTTTTTTTAAATCTTTATTGTTCATATTATTACAGTTCCTCTCCCCCGCCCCCATAGCTCCCTTCCTCTCAGTTCCCATCCCATCCACAGCCCTTACCCCCCCACCACTGTCCTCATCCGTAAGTGTAAGATTTTTGTCCAGTCTCTTCCCGCACCCCCAACACCCTTTTCCCCCTGAGAATTGTCAGCCCACTCCCTTTCCATGCCCCTGATTCTATTCTACTCACCAGTTTATTCTGTTCATCAGATTTTTTTATTCACTTGATTGATTTTTAGGTTCACTTGATAGATATGTATTTGTTGTTCATAATTTTTATCTTTGCTTTTTCTTCTTCTTCCTCTTCTCAAAGGATACCTTTCAGCATTTCATATAATACTGCTTGGGTGGTGATGAACTCTTTTAGCTTTTTCTTGTCTGTGAAGCTCTTTGGCTGACCTTCAATTCTGAATGATAGCTTTGCTGGGTAGAGTAATCTTGGTTCGTTATGTTTCCACTGAAGTGACTCTAGCGCCATTTACATGGCAATTGCCTTGATGGAGTAAAACTCATTTTCTGAATCTTCCCAGTCATATAGAAACTGCATGCTTTAAAGCGACAGATTTATGAGGGAAGTTATACTGTTTTACATGATTTTCGGGTAAAACACTTTGTCATAATAAAGGAACCTCACGCCCAACTTCTAGCTGGTGTTTTAGTCATGTCCACAGGATATTGGTACATTTACCAGTTTGGTTAGTCTGGCCATAAAGACGGTATTTATTTTAGGTTTTAAAGTGTGGTTCCCAGACTAGCAGAATGAGCACTGCCTGGGGGAATTTAGTAAAAATGCAAATTCTTAGGTCCCACCCCAGACACACAGATTCAGAAACAGTGAGGGGTGGGAGGGGGGGGGGTGATGTATAGTTGAGTTTTCAGTTTATGGCTCTTAATCTGCTCAAGAGGCTGGTTAAGTTACTTCTATCTAAGTAAAGGCTGGGGTTCTGTTGTGGCAGAGAGGGTGGTGTTTTATTAACCTCAAATTACCAGAGCTCCATAATCTGTCACTTTGATACACTGAAACCCCACCCACTGACGCGTCTATATAAAGTGTAATCTGCATTTCCTGGGGATCACATGGAATGCCAAGTGGAGACCTGAGGGGTCCCCGTGAAAAATACAGAAGAGAAACTGATGGGTTCTTGAAGCATGTGGAACTGAAAACACCGCAATTCACTTAGTTTTTAAAACGTGTTTTTGTTTTCATTGGCATATAAACTGTTCCCAGCTGACGAATCATGGAAGATAGGAAGCTAATTTGAATAGGTTTGTCAATATAGTTCTAAAAAAAAAAAAAGACAAAAATTTTAGTATGGTATTGGCTTACATTGTAACAAAAAGGCACCAAACAAGGCATTTTTAGATTTTTAAGAGAGGTAACTGGTTGGATTCTTTAGCTCAGGTTTCTCCATTGGATGAATAGCGTATTTCCAGTTGCCTGCATGGATGTCTGAAACTTTGAACTCTCTAGGTCCAACTTTATTATTTCCACAACTTTCATCGCCTAACGATTCATTTTATATTTGCAACTCTGTAAGGTGACCCGATTTAAAGCGGTACACCATTGACGGAGGGGGGGTGTGTTATTTTTTTCTTTCTTTTTTTTTATTATTATTACTTAAAATATTACAAAGAGTAATCAGGACTTTTTTAAAACGCTGTGGGATGCGGGACAAATTGTTAAAAATCGGGACTGTCCCGCCAAAAGCGGGACGTCTGGTCACCTTAAACTCTGCTACTACCTAGTTTCGATTGACACTGGAATTTGTTTTCCTTCTCCACCACCAATTCCCAGTTAAGCTCTTCAGTTGTTCCTGAAATCACTCTTGAATGGTCCCTCCTCTTAGCATTCTCACCCACTGTCCTAAGAGCAAAGTCTTATACTTTCTATCTTAGATCATGGCAAGAGTCTCTGTATCGGTTTATCCATCTCTAACCCATCTGACACAGTACTGCCTGAGTCATTCTAAAATACCATGCCAATCAGTCCATTCTCCTAAATTTTTTTCATGATTCCTTTTTGACTACTGAATGAAGTCTGAAATCCCAACATAGTATTTGAATTCATCCAAAATAATCGACTGTTTTTGCTCCTACGGCTTCCTTCACCTGAAATGTCTTTGACATTCTGACAGCTCAGTCCTACTGTTCAAGCCTCAGCTCTCTGTCATCATCTCTTGGCCATTTCTGTTGATTCCCAGAGTTCAGTGCTCCTCTGTGGTGTATTTTCTGCACTTGGCTTTCACTTTTATTAACAACTTTGTATCACAGTCTGTCTTTTCTTAAAAAATATTTTTAATTGATTTTTAGAGAGAGACGAAGGGAGAGGAAGAGAAAATTGATGTGAGAACAACACGGACCAAGTTCCTCCTGTATACCCCCTACCAGGGATTGAACCCGCAACCTGGGCACGTGCCCTGACCTGGAATCAAACCGTCAATCTTGCAGTGCACCAGGTGATGCCCAGCTGACTGAGCCATACTGGCCAGAGTCTCTCTTACACCTGACTTAGTTGCATCTCGTTTAGATTGTAGGATTCCAGAGGGCAGGAGTTGCATGTGACTAATTTTCAAATCACCCTAGGGCACAGCATAATGCTTTGGATATAGCAAACAGGCAGTATTCTGTTTTTAATACTAGGATAAAAGATACTTAGTTAGCAACAAATTCCATGTGTATGAAATTCATTTATATAAATACTAGAGGCCTTGTGCACAAAATTTGTCCTCAGGGCTTGGCCCTCGCAGCCCCAGCTTCACCTGGAAGGTTATCCGGACGGTTGTTCTGCTGTTCAGTCTAATTAGCATATTAGCTCTTTATTATATGGGATTAATGGTCAATTCCTCTATACTTTCTCTGAGAGCCAAAAGAGAAGAGGGTTTAACCTCCAATGCAGAGGATTTAGATTAGAATCAAGGCATTCCCTGGCATGGGTGGTGGAATCATTTTCAGGAGGGGTAAATTTTAAACAGCAATCTGCCTCAGCCCTATGAAATGGAGGCAAATAAGCCTGATGGACAAGTCAATATTTTTCTTCACATCTTGATTTTAAGTTTCTCTGAGAATGATTTTCTCATGAAGATAAAACGTTTCACCTGGTAATTTCCTAGTTCTCACCCACTTAAGCCCTCCATTGCTGCCCTGTTTTAAAAAACTGTGTGTGTGACTCTCAGATCCACAAGGTGATAAAAAGAAGAGGTACATGTGAGAAAGTCCCCTGGGTCTCTCACCAGCAGGGACTTTTTGAGTGGATGAGTCCTTGGTTACCGTCCTTCCCACTGCCACCCCTAGCTCGAGCGGGAAGCACACTGTCCTTGTACTTACCCATGGAACTTATTTTCCTGTTAACACTGTGGAACCCTAGGAAGCACAAGCTACTTTATTAACCTTTGTATTCTTGGCCAAATATATGCCCCAATAAATATTTACTAAATGAATAGTGTACCAACTCTTGTGGCACACCTGAAAATCTGGAGAGTTTGCAAAGACCTCCAGGAATCTTCAGCACCTAGCCTGGTCTGTAATCTGAAAGTTAGAAAATACCTTAAAGGTCATTATCAGAAACTGCCTACCAGATACTCAATGCTATGTATTTTTATATGTGCTTTGAGAAAAAAGCACATTGATTGCACATTGAAGTCCTGTTCAACTATTTTCCCTAGACCTGGGTTTCTACATTTCCTCATCTGTAAATTTGGAATACTACCAATATATAACACATAAAGCTACTATAGCTACTATGAAGATTACATGGTTTAGTACACGCGTAGCTCCAAAAATAGTTCCTGGTACATAGTAAGCACGAATAATAATAATTATTATTACTAACAATCTCTAACTACATCTGCCTAAGTTGGGAGAAAAACAAATGCCACACAAATGTACATAGTTTATCTTTTATTCATACAAACAATACATACACAAGACTGTATATTTGAAGACTGCAATAATTTTCTAGTATAATAACTCTGTAACAAAATTTAACTAAATGTAACACTTATGAAAATATAAATCTCTGATTGGGTAATTCTTCCCAACAATACAAAGTTTACATAAAAACATTCAATATGAGCTATCAGTTTGCAAACAAGTTAGGAAAAAATCATTCAAGTCACTTGTTAAACTCTACTGGAGGTTACACAGAACATTCACACACTACACTGAATCCATCTAGGCATTTAATTCTTAGAAATGTGTGGCATGGAGGGCCAACTGATAATGACAGGAGTAAGATGTGTTGTTGCCTCTGAAGTGCTAAAGAAAAAAAGCATCGCCTCATACAGTAACTTCCAGGTGATCTGCACCTGGGCTGGGCCTTCTCTGGGTACCACCTCCCTGGCTGGTAGCTAGACCAGGAGGGACATCCTGACCAAAGTTCCTTCACTATGGATTGGGCGTTCCTCTCTGAGTAACATCTCTTTCCAACAATCAAGATGTCACTCTCTTTTTTCTTACGTCGCTCCCCTACATCCCTGTGAGGGCTGTAGCAGGGGTGCCACCATGATCTTTATTTTACACTTTACAAGAACAGTACATCAGGGAGGTGAAAGATCTGTCTACGGATATGTGATGAGTTCATGGCAGTGCGGGACCGGAAGCGAGTCAGTTCCTTGTACCTTATTCTGCCTACTCAAGTCACAGCTGCCCCTTTCAAGCAAAACCAAACCACTACTGACTCCCATTGGAAAGTTATCCATGGACATGCCACGTGAAGAAAATCACTTTACCCTTTCGGGATGTAATGTTTTCTTTTCAATAGGTGACACAGGTTTTTTTTGTTTTTGTTTTTTTTAAAGATTTAATACATCATGTCACAGCTTCTTCTGCTGTGACATGGAGAAAACTAGAAGAGTCTTTCTGAAGAGTCCTCAAGCGAAAAAGGAGACAAAGAAGCCAACACACAGTGTGTAGAAGTAAGAAAGCGATTACAAACAGGGACAATTAAAGAGCCTTTGGACACCCCAAAGATTTATGGGATATTTTAGCACAAAGACTGGCATTTTCCATTTGTCCCGGAGTACGTGGTCCCCTGTCTGGGTTTTCCACGGAAAGAGGAGGAGTAAGAAGAAG
Source organism: Murina feae (assembly GCA_004026665.1). Taxonomy (NCBI): domain Eukaryota; kingdom Metazoa; phylum Chordata; class Mammalia; order Chiroptera; family Vespertilionidae; genus Murina; species Murina feae. The sequence continues at coordinate 10,228 of PVJC01036866.1, read as the reverse complement.
AGTAAGGCAGATGTCGTCAGTGTTTCATAGATGGTGTGTCGAGAAAGCGTTCCTTCTGTTAAGATTTGCTGTAGGGATTTAGGAAATAACTTATGCTTCCATACTGAACAGCACAGACTTCTGTTATAGTATGATGATAGAAATGAACAGGTGTTTGGACCAAATCTATAATGCCCTTCCTGAAAAGCTCCTTTGCACCCAGCACACGTAGGCATTGCAAAAAGACATGAAAAGATTGTGGTTCCTTGGTAAATGTGTTCTTTGGCAGCCCAGGAAATAGCTTCTAAAACCCTACGTCCCGCTATACAGAAACCTTGGCATGCTGTTGTCACAACTGTATTTTCACGAAGGCCGGCTCTGCGGGTTCGGTAGCCCTGTGACGGTGGCAGGTAGCTCTCGCCCCAGTCCAGTTCGTGGCCTCGCATTGCACATCCTTTCTCTTGGGAAACTGGGAGTCTGTCTGGGCATTTCTGACACATGATTTTGCGCTGTCAGGCCTTCCTTCTGCAGACGGCGTTTACACAGTTGTCAGGATTGTAAAATGTAAGAAGAGATTAAGGCTGTGTTTACTATCCGCACAATCACTCGAAGTCCAACTGCCCTGTGTGTTCACGATTTCGTCCGATTTCTATAAAACCGGTGCCCAACCCAATGATCTCCAGCCTCTCTCGGCTGGACCCATGGTATGAGTTAGGTTGCTTCTTCCCGCACAGTTTTAAGACTTCCTTCCCTCCCCAGGTGATGTAGTCTTTGAAATATGATTTCTACAAATCCTCTAGGAAAGCTTCAAGACTTCAATCCTGGGTAAACTTGACAGAAAGAGCAAACCCCAAACCCATTTCCCATTTCGGCGCCTTTCAGGAGCGTGTGAATCATTCACACACCGGGACTCCGGCCTCTTTCTTGTCTGTGAAGAAATGAGTCGTTTATCATTTGGGACACAGGAGATACTCCGCCCACCGCTCTTTCGTACCTGTCTCGTGTATCTGTGATGAGCAGGAAAACCCTTTTCGTCAGTTATCAGGGCCATAGCTGTGGCCCCGGGGTTCCAGGGCGGCACACACCCGGTCGTAGCAAGAACTGTGCTTCTTGGAGGGCGTCGCCTCATTGGGCTCCGTGGGCTCACTGACCGTGATCGGACTGTCTCTCGCAAAGACCTCGGTCGACTCTCTCCACAAGCAATCCACAGACGCCTTGAAACAGTAGCTGCTGCACTTCGCCCTGGATGTCTGTGTTGCATTGTTGAAGATCTGCCTGCTATTCGACGTGGCGATTTTAATCTTCAGGGCGGCGTCCACACGGTCCACCACCGTGTATATCCCTATGCTGCCGTCATCAAAACCCACCACAATATGCAGGTGCCTCTGGGAGAGGGCCAGAAACGTGGGTGTTTTGTAGAGGGAGCAGGCACCGATGTTTTTGCCGTCGGCCAGTCTCATGACGATTAGACTGGAGATGGCACCATTTTCGTCCTCGTCGTCCCCGCTGTGGAAACAGATGTACACCAGGTAGCGACCATCTCGAGACAACCTCTGCCTCCAGATGACCCCGGAGGCGTGCACCACCCGCAACTTACCGCTGTGCAAATCTAGCACGTTGATATTTTCATCTCCCCGGGAGAGGATGCCTAACTTTCCGTTGGGAGAAATTTCAAAGTCCTCCAGGGTCTTCAGGAAGTTGCTGGGCAGCTGCACGCGGCGACAGACCACCTCGTCTGTCAGGCTCCAGATGTTCACCGTCTCGGCCGACGTGATGAACACGATGATGTCGGGGCAGTCGGGGATGAGTTTAAAGCTCACGATGGTGGTGCCATCCTCACAGCAGAACTTCTTGGTGATGCTTCCTGTCCACAGGCTGACAGCCAGCACTTTGCTTTGGGTCATGCCCACCACGAAGGTGTTGGCGGAGGTGATGAAGGCGTTCTGCAGCGGGGTCAGGATGTTGCAGACCCGGTGGCCCGTGGCCAGTCTCCAGACCCGCGAGGCGTTTTCCTCGCACAGAGACACCACAAACTGGTCGTTGTGCGTGATCAGCAGCTGCGATATCCTCTGCCCATTGATGCGGAAGAGGTTTTCCCCGCTGCCGGTGTGCCAGACGTACTGGCTGCTCTTGTCATCCGAGGTCACCATCACGTCTCCCGAGGACGTCAGCACGCAGTGTTCCACCACGCCCTCATGTTTGAACACTGCCTCGATGAACCCGCTGCTGAAGTTCCACTTATGCACACAATCCGAGCCATCCAGGGAGTAAATGATTTCCCCTCTGGCGGGCAACACCAGGCTCTGGATGGGCTTTCCGGTCTTATCTATGTTGGACATGGCCGTGATGATATCGACGTCCCAGATGGACAGCACGCCGCTGGTCGATAACGAGAGCAGCATGTTGTGGTGACGGGACTTCACCAGCTTCACTATGGTACCTGAGACCTCCTGGAGGCTCGCCATGCATTGCCCCGTGTCCCGCCTCCAGAAAAACACGGCGGAGGTGTTTTCCATGGTCGCGATGATGCAGTCCCCGTGTTTGGACAGCACGGCGGATATGAAGCGCTCGTTGTGCTTCGCTCTGAACTTCTCGGCCACCTTCCACATGCTAGTGTCCAGGAGCTCAATGCCGAGGGCTTTACAGATCAGAATTGCACTCTGGTCCTCCGACAGCTCGATGCTGACCACCTCGCTGTCTTCCCTCCGGCAGTCAAAGTCTTCGGTCAGCTGGGGGCTGGACATGTCCTCCGTGTTCCAGACAGAAAGGCTTCCCTCACTGTCCACCATGACCACCTCTTGAGCCGTGTCCAAGATAAGGAGGAATTTCACAAAGCCCGCTGAAAATTCAGATGTCACCGTGCAGAGCTTCTCTCCGCTCCCTAAATGAAAGATGGTGGTGGTGTTCAGGTACTGCCCACAGAAAGCGTATATCCCATCCAGAGAGCACTGGACACATGTCACTTCATACCAGCAGTGGAACTGGTACAGGGGCCATCCGTAGAGCAGATCGATGACGGTGACGTCTTTGCTGGCTTCGAGCCAGGCCAGGGCGTGGTTGACGGACAGTGTAAATCCATTGATGTAGGTGGAGCCACTTCCGTGCTTGGTCCCTTTGATCTCCACTTCGGACAGGAGACAAGAATTGACGTTGTCATAAATCAACAAGGTGTTGTTGGTCGTAGCCACCACGAGGTACTTTTCGTCCCCGCTGAGCTTCATGCCCAGGATGACGGACTGGGCCGTTGTGATCTGCCTGAGGAGCTGACGCGTTTCCACGTCCCAGGTGCTGATGGAACCGCTTTCTAAAGCTGTGAGGACAGTCCTGGGGTTACAAGTGGGCAGGATCTCGGTGACGTGCAGGTGACTGGACGCCAAGGGAAGGCGCTCCGGGCTGTACGTCACATCCATCGATGAATGCAGCGGCACGATGGAGCAGTATTTGGGCCCGTCCTTGTCACACTCCAGGAGAAGGTGTCTCAGTTTGGGCAGGGAACTGAGGACAGGCAGCAGCCTCTGCTGGAGCTCTGCGGAAAGGGAGCCGGGGAATGCAATGACCTTGCTTTTGAGGCTGCGGAGGGTGCTGGCCAGGAACTTCATCTCCTTCTCCTGCGAGTAGTTGTAAGCCAGCTCGATGTCCGAAAGCACTTGGTCAAACTGGCCAATTTTGATCATGGTGTAAAGCCAGCTGAAGTTCATGATGATGCCGTAGAGCAGGTCGTCCGTCTTCCCACACCTCGTCAGGTGGAACAAGAGCTCGGACATTTTCCGATGGTTAACGAAAAAGATGTCGGGCTCCAGTGGATTACACTGGAAAACCCAGGGCTGGTCGGGGGCCTGTCTGTCAAATGCAGCCTGTTCCATGAAGTGCTTTTCTTCCTCCAGCAGGCTTCTGCCCTCCGAGTCCGCGCAGCCATTCAAATAGGGGTCTTCGAGGCCAAAGGCTTTCCTCCTGCCCCCCGACCAGACCCCCAGAAAATAGTCTGCCAGGATGGTGTGCATTTCATGCAGGTGACTGTCTTCCTTTAGGTACAGCTTCTGGGCTATGAGCTGCAGGTGTCTGTTGGCCCAGACCAGGAGTGTGACGTTCTTCACGTGTCTTTCTATTAAGTATCCGCTGAGACCCTCCTTGAGCCTCGCGATGTACAGGTAAGGTACTCTCAGCGGATTGCTGGGCCTGGTGTGCTCATGGAGCTCATTCATGACGCTGTTGTCTAGGGCCAGCACGTCCTCCAGCTCCATTTCACTCAAACCCATCTTGGCCATGGTGATGTAGCCAAGCGCCCTGGAGACCAGTTTCTGACCGCACTTCTCCTCCAAGGACCAGAAGAGCTGCTCTATACCTTCATGAACGGTGACGCTCAGGGAGGACTCATCGACATCTTTGTGAGATCTCCAGTGTCTCACCTCCCTGAAGGTCAGGTTCACGAACATGGGCAGCGTGCACTTGGAGAACGCGCTGTTCACGTAAATCTGCTGGCCCGAGGTGACCTTCCTTTTGACGCGCAGCAGCTGGTGCTTGAGGACCTGGCTGCACATCTTCCTGTCCCGGGGAACCAGCTCGATGTAATTGTTCTCCTCGTGGATAAGGCACCTTAGTTTCTGCAGGATCCCGTGTTTGTTGGGCAGCGTGGAGAGGACTACCCGTACGAAGCGGGGAAGGTGAGCAGGGAGCCACCAAAGCTTTCTGGCCTCGTCGCTCTCTGAGAGCTGCTCTAGGGCGTCGAATATTATTACTAGAGGCCTCTGCAGTGAAGACTCATTCAAAAGGTTGATAAACAAGTCACGGAGGTCGTGAATCTTCTTAGGGTAGTTTTGAACCAGACACCGGTAGTTCACTGCCAACTGCTCGCAAACACTCAGGAGGAGGGTCCTGAGGTCAGTGCTCATGTCTGTGCTTCCTAGAAACCGCACGACTATTACTGGGTCTGACTCTGGTCCTGTGTGTTCATGTAGCCAGCCATAAGCCTAAAACATAAAGGTGGCGTTTAGAAGGGTAATACACATTCGCGTGGTCATATACCGCAACATCTCTTCTCGGTAGAGGTCAGACTTCTGGGAACCCAGGCCACGCAGAAAGTCATCTGGAACCAGGAAATGGAAGAACCTTCTGAGAAGGTCAAAGAGTTGTCACAAAGCTCACGCCCTAAAATCTATAGGTGAGCCCCTCAGGACCACTCATCTAAAGGTAATAAAATAGCAGTCATATTTCACCCAAAGGCAACATTCAGCTTGTAGTCTAAAAGTTACAGAGTGGTTCATAAACAGTAAATCTGAGTATCTAGTATGGTCATGACATTTTAAAACGCCGAATCCCATTTCTGGGCAGGGTTGTTGGCGCATAGTAGTTACCTAGTGTTTAATGAGTAGCTTACATAATAATTTATGCTTATATCAAGTCAAATATTTTCATTAACTGGATCACATAATACCATACATGGCTGAACAAATTTCCAGTTAATTAGAATGCAATAAAAAATAGTACTAAAATGACACTGAATATAATCTTTTATGCTTCAGAGACATTTTATTATGTTGTGATGCTACAGGGTGGGTCATCATGATTATTATTTATCATGAAAATCTGGTTAAAAAGGTTTTGCTAAATTTGTGCTTTATAATAGTTTACTATATAAACAGGAAGTCCTCATTCTCAATTCTCTTGCTGTAGGGACAAGGGGATTCCAGTGTCATTTAACAGAAGTGGAAATGAGGTCCAGGCTGGAGAAATGACTTGCTTGGAGTTAAATGGTTATCAACAGACAAAGTTGGAGAAGTTAATTTGACTTTCATCCTAGTTCTCTCTCTCTCTCTCTCTCTCTCTCTCTCTCTCTCTCTCTCTCTCTCTCTTTTGCTCTCGCTCTCGTTTGCTGGACTATGGAGAGGATCTTGGTAGAAAGATACTACAAGTGTGTTGTTCACTATCTATGGGCCAAGGAAGTGACAAGCTAGGAAACAATTTCTCCGCGAGATATTTAGCCAGAACAAGGGGTGTGGGAGGGAAGGACCTCCAGGAAGCCACGAGAAGCCCTCAGCTCTCAACACCTGCCAAAACCAGAGGGTACAGAGCCCAGTTCAGAGCATCCTGGTCATGCCAGAACTTTCTGGCCACTTTACCTTTCCAATAGGGGTCATAAAGGTGGTTGGGGTTTGGTATTAGAGAAGGAGGGGAAGAAGTGCTGTGTGGAGAAAGGAAGGAGCCCTGGCTGGTGTGGCTCAGTTGGTTGGGCGTCATCCTGTGCACTGAACGTTTGTGGGTTCAATTCCCGGTCAGGGCATATGACTGTGTCGTGGGCCCAATCTGTTTTTATCTCTCGCCCTCTCCCTTCTCTATCTCTCTCTGAAAATCAATAAAAATCTTTTTTTAAAAAAGAAAGAAAAGATGGCCACGCCCCTGCCTACCACAATAGATACTTTGCCTATGGTAAGCCTCAGCTGGGGGAGAGAAATGTAGACTGAAATTTTAATTATCATCTTAGACTGGAAATAGTAGTTGCGGAACTGAGACTGATTTCATGTCCAGAAGCAACTGGAGGGTGTGTCTTTGCTGAGGGGTGAGGAGAGCTGTGAGATGCGCACTAGTTTCCATTCGAGTGAAGGTCAGCCCCACAGCATGAGTCTGAAGCTTGGGAGAAAACATGTCCTACAATTGCACACTATGAGTCTTCCTCTTTCAACACACCTGTTAGACCAGCAGAAGGGAAACACTGAAGTGTCATCCAAAAAGATTAATTATAATCCGGATAGTAAACCACAAAAAATGGAAATGAATATGGTCAATTTGACGTTTCCCAAAAGTAAGATTTTTAATAAATATGCACGTAAAGGAATAGGCTTTTACCTTCTTTGCCACTTCAGCTAGCAGGAGCGTCTTCCCCGTGCATGGCCCCCCGTATATAATGAGCGGGTTGATGTGCCCAGTTTTGCTCGGGAGGATGTATTTATGGACTCTGGTTAGAGATTCGCACTTGTACTCATAGAAAGAGGCATATGTTTTACACAGCGAGGAATGCTGGAGGATTTCGTCGTAGAGTGTATCAGTTTCCGTGTCAAAATTCTGCTGTACCGTTGCCTGAATTATATCGATCATGTCCTCATAGAATTGTTTACCAAGGCCTTCTATGTAGTGGTTTTCTATTTCCTGGGAGTAGCCGAGCTTCATGTCACAATGAGTAACAGACGTGTATACTCTGAGATTAGATGATGCAACAATGGTAGGAATAAATTCGTCCCTGAGTTTTATCAGCTTCTCCTGGGCTTCTGGGTCCCGGATAACCCTTGGGTCTGTCCCAGTGACATCCATGTATTTTCCCATCTCCGGGATTTTCACAAAACGCTCAATGTTAGCAATTTTCCTGATGTAGCAGACGCACTTCTTCAGGAATGCGGGAGTTTGCTTGCCCAGGGCGAAGTCAAACTCATCCTCTATAGCTGAAAGCAAACACAATCAGGTTATTGCACGAAACAAAGAAGCAACAGACCATCAGCCCAGCTCCTAACTCTCCAGTCCTAGTGGCAAATTATTCTATAGAATAATCTCTTCATTCCTGAATTTCCTATTTGTGTTTCTTACATAGCCTGGAACCCAGAACAATGGGTTTTAGATACTCTTTCATTCTCTCCCCAGTAGCAGGAGAGGTTGAACATAAGCATAAGAAAGAAAGCATACCAAGTTTATATTTAGGATACTCCTTACTTAGCTTTCCTCTCAGACGTCAGGGGTCTAAGACTGAAGAGCAGGGACCCATTGGAGCCAGGAAAGAATGAGAAAGAGGCCAAATGACACAGATCCACTTTACTGCTTCCTGGTCAGTCTCCTCTTTACATGTAGCTTCACCATTTTGTTTGAGGTGCATTGTACCGCAAATAGTTACGAATATGTATCAATATAAAAAGCATGTTTAAAATACAATTGTGTCTGATTATTGATCAATCTGAATTATCCTTGTCACTGTTAAACCACATTATATCTATCAGATCAGGTATAGAAAAATGACTTAGTATGTAACTTTATTTCTTCTAAGGTAAGGTTTATAAAACATACCTGAGGCCCGGTGCACAACATTTGTGCACAGGGAGTGGGGTTCCCTTCAGCCTAGCCTGTACCCTCTCCAATCCAGGACATTCGTCTCACAATCCAGGACCGCTGACCCTAACTGCTCACCAGCCTTCCTGATCACCCCTAACTGCCCTCCCCTGCCCCGCCAGTCTAATAACCCCTAACCACCTCTGCCTGCTGGCCTGATTGCCCCTAACTGCCCCCCTCGCCAGCCTGGTCGCCCTCAACTCCACCCCCCCAACTGGCCTGGTTGCCCCTAACCACCTCTACCTGCCGGCCTGCTCGCCCCTTACTGTCCCGCCCTGCTGGCCTGGTAGCTCTACACAGCCTGCTGTTCAGTTGTTGGGTCATTCCTCACCCCCCTGCTAACCTGCTGTTCAGTTGTTTGGTCATCCCTCACTAACCCCCCTGCTGTTAGGTCATTACTTTGACGGCGTCCTAAACAATTTGCACATTCCTCTACTATTAGTATAGATGCTTACACACATTACAAATCACTCAAGGCTCCATAGGAACATTTAACATTAGATCCATCGTAAGTAAAACATCACTTGTGCATTATTTTAGGGAAGAAAAGTAAAAGTGAATGAAATGAATTTTAAGGTATGCAGTCTTTTTAAACTGCCCACCTGCCTTTACTTCCTTCTCCCCCTCCCCTTCTGCTTTCCTTTATCCAATTCATCTTACTGAGCACCTACTATATGCCAGGCATGCTGCTGGTTGCTCAGGATGCCATGGAGAGAAAATAGACAATGCTGAGAGAAAAAACTTTATGGAGCTCTCAGACCAGTGGAGGACAGCAGACATGAATCACAGAGCACCACTAATAAATGTATTATGACTGTTTCAGTCCCAGGAAGGAGGATAACATGGTGCAGTGATGGAAAACAATCGGGAGTGGGGAGGAGGGTGATGCTGATCCACTTGGAGAGGCCATGAAAGGAGGTCAGTACTGAGCTGGAGTCTGATGGGAGCATGGAGTGAGGGGGTGGCGCTCAGAATACACACGGCTGGTCATAAACGGAAAACATTGCCACGTGCTGTCCACAAGTCCAACATCAAGCGAAACCTAAAACATACTTGAATTCTATACAGTGACTATTAAGGAAGGTGGGGATTTTATTTTAAAATGATGCCTGTTAGTGGGACTCCCATAATAATTCTTCAGTGATGATAGTGACTGATCAACATTTGCGATTGAAGTAAGAAGATATGTTTATAGCCACCAGTGTTGAGCGAGCTGTGTCATTTGCGTCAGTATGTTTTACTAAGGGTTTTCATCAGACAACTTGATTAAGGAGGCCAGTCTAGTCTTCTTTTTATAGAAGAGCAGGGACTTCTTAGAATGTAGGCTAGGAAAGATTCAAGAAATCTTATCTTTATGAGCTCCTGCAGAGAGCAGCCGTTGGCCCACATCTTTTCCAGGCATCTGTGTAAAATGCTAGGGGCCACACTGGATTGGCTGGGTGCTGATTCTGAGTATCATGAAGAGAGACAAGTGGCCAAACCATAATCTCTACACATAATGAATGATAACTGGGCATGCACTGTTACCTCTGACTACTGAAACAAGTCAACTGTAACCTCACTGACATGGGTATCACTCTATGGACAAGAGTGTATTCCAGGGTCAACTGTAGTATGTTTTATATTTTCAGAAATCTTGAAAGTATGAATACTAGCAATCAGGAGTGTTGATAATAAATGCAGCATAGAAAGAGATACAGACAAAGCAAGTTGGTAGAGCCCACCTAAGCTAGGCTTGGGGGAAAAAGACAGGCGGTACATAAGAGTGCCTGGTTGATGGTCTAGACTTAATAAATATACCTGAATAAAAGAGCCATCAAAGATTAAGTCAATTCTAGAGTTATTTTTAGAAGCGAAGTACATCATCATACTTTCAGGGGACTTCTATGAATAATTTCTGATATTTACTTATCTATAAATATTATAAACTTCCCCCTTCCTTACTATGCAGTATTTGTTGCTCTCCTTGCATTTTTCTTAATATCTGAAAATTGAACCAGTCACAGAACGTGGTAAAGGAAACATTAGGAGGATATGCCCAGCTCTGGTAACTAGCATTCATGAGACATTAGTCTCTCTACTATCCCTACAACCCTTCAGTTTTGACTGCAGAGTACCATTTTGAAGTCTAATTTATTTTTCTCCCTCTCCTGTTATATAAAAA
>PVJC01036865.1:0-17507 GCA_004026665.1 Murina feae | reverse complement strand
AAAAAAGACCCCAAATAGCTGCAGCAATCCTGAGAAAGAAGAACAAAGTAGGAGGGATCTCAATACCAGATATCAAGCTGTATTACAAAGCCACTGTTCTCAAAACTGCCTGGTACTGGCACAAGAATAGACATATAGATCAATGGAATAGAATAGAGAACCCAGAAATCGACCCGAACCAATATGCTCAATTAATATTTGACAAAGGAGGCAAGAGCATACAATGGAATCAAGACAGTCTCTTCAATAAATGGTGTTGGGAAAATTGGACATATATATGCAAAAAAATGAAACTAGACCACCAACTTACACCATACACAAAAATAAACTCAAAATGGATAAAGGACTTAAATGCAAAACGGGAAACCATAAAAATACTAGAGGAATACAAAGGCAACAAAATATCAGACATATGCCAAAGCGGTTTCTTCACTGATACAACCCCTAGGGCATTGGAAACTAAAGAGAAAATAAACAAATGGGACTTTATCAAAATAAAAAGCTTCTGCACAGCAAAAAAAAACACAAAAAACAAAAAACAAAACAAAACAAAACAAAAACCAAACACAAAAACAACTGATGTTATTTTTTTGAACAGTATGGTGATACCCCAGAGGGAAAAGGAAGTGGAAGGAGGTAGAACAGTGTAGAGGGGGGATTAAATGGTAATGGAAGGGGATTTGACTTATCGTAGTGAACACAATACGATTTACAAATAATATATAAATAGACCCAGAAATGCTTACTAGCATAGCAAATGTCCAGTCAGAACTAAATCTGGATGAATGTAAGGAGCCAATGACTGCCTAGGAGGCAGAGCTTTTGATGCTGACTGGCATAGAAACTGACAAATAAGAACCAAATTGGCCAGCAGAGGAGGTCTGTTGGGGGTCAGGACAGGCCTGCAGGGGAGGACTGTTGGGAGCAAGATTAAGTCAGCAGGGGAGGGCAGGTAGAGGTGATCATGCAGACAGAGGCAGTTAGGGGTGATCAGGCTGGCAGGGAAAGGCAGTTTGGGGTGAGTTCAGGCTAGCAGGGGAGGGTAGTTAGGGTTGATCAGGCAGGCAGGCAGGTGAGTGGTTAGGAGCCCAGTGGTCCCAGATTGTGAGAAGGGTATCCAATTGGAGTGGGTACAGGCTGGGCTGAGGGAAACCACCTTCTTCATGCATGAATTTCATGCACCAGGACTCTTGTCTGTGTATAAAAAAGCCATAGATTTCTGGGTGTTAGTTTTGTATCCTGCTACGTTGCCAAATTCATTTATTAAATCTACTAGTTTTCTTATAGAGTCTTTAGGGTTTTCTATGTAAAATATCATGTCATCTGTGAATAATGACAGTTTTACTTCTGTTCAATGTAAGTGGCTTTTCTTTCTTTTCTTTGATCACTATGGTAAGCACTTCCAATACTATGTCAAACAGGAGTGGTGAGAGTGGTCATCCCTGTCTTGTTTCTGTTCTTAGAGGTCATGGTTTTTGCCCATTGAGTATGATGCTGGCTATAGGTTTTCGTATAAGATTTTTATTATGTTGAGGCATGATCCTCTATTCCCACCTTGCTGAGAGTTTTTATCAAGAAAGGGGGTTGGATTTTGTCAAATGATTTTCTGCATCAACTGATATGATTGTATGATTTTTATATCTTAATTTATTTATGTGATGTATAATGTTTATTGATTTGCAGATCTTGTACCATCCCTGAATCCCCAGAATAAATCCCACTTGGTTATGGTGTATGATCTTCCTAATATAATACTGTATCTGATTTGCTAGAATTTTGTTGAAGATTTCAGCATCTATGTTCATCAGAGATATTGGCCTGCAATTCTTTATCTGATTTTGGTTTTAGGGTAATGCTGGCTTCATGGAAAGAGCTTGGAAGTGTTCCTTCCTCTTGAATTTTTTGAGGAGGATAGTATTTAGTTCTTTGAATGTTTGGTAAAACTCTCCCATGAAGTGCTCTGGTCCAAGGCTTTGATTACTGTAAGTTTTTTTATTATGGCTTCAATTTCTTCTATAGTTAACAGACTATTCAGATTTTTTTTTATTCTTCCTGATTGAGTTTTGCAAGCTTGTATTTTTCTAAAAATATATCCATTTCTTCTATGTTGACCAGTTTTTTGGAATAGAGTTGTTCATAGTATTTTTTTCACAGTTCTTTGTATTTCTGTGGGGTCTGTTTTTATTTAAACTCTTTTATTTCTGATTTTGTTTATTTGGGTCCTCTCTCTTTGCTTCTTGGTGAGCTTTGCTAGAGCTTCATCCATCTTGTTTATCCTTTCAAAGAACCAGATCTTGGTTTCATTGATCTTTTGCATCATTTTTTTGTCTCTATGTCATTTAGTTCCACTCTGATCTTTCTGCTAACTCTGTTCTGTTCTTATTGCCCTCTTTATAATTATTTAAGTTGTAAAGTTATATAATTTATTACCAGTTATTTAATAACATGCTAATTAGCTTCCAAGTGTTTAAATTTTTTGGATTTTTTGTGGTTTATCCCATATAATAATAGACAAACATGCAAATTAGCTCTCACTTCGCTACACTAAGCCACACCCACTAGCCATGCCCACCAGCCATGCCCACCAGCCAATCCAGAGTATTGCCCAAATTTGTTTTTCATTAGGGGTTGTAAAATGGTGATATTTTAATTTTATAATGCCTACTGCCTGGGATTTACTCATAGAAAATATTTTTCAATCAGCTTTTCTTATTCCTCTTTACATTTGTTCATTTGAAAGTAGTATGTTTACTGCTTTATAAGCTTAGCTATTTTGATATAAACCTTTGCAACATTTTGTGCAAAATTTTCTTTTCTTTTAATGCTAGAATGTTTGGTTTTCATAATGTTTAAAACTGAAATTTTCTATTAATTTTATAGCTTACTAGGGGCCTGGTGCACAAAAATTTGTGCACTCGGGGGGGTTGTCCTTCAGCCCGGCCTGTGCCCTCTTGCAGTCTGGGACACCTGGGGGGGGGATGTCCACCTGCTGGCGTGCCTGGCCAGCCTGAGTGAGGGGCTGAGGGACATTTTCAGGCTGCCCACAGCCCCTTAAGGGTTCGTGCACTGGGGGTGGGAGGGCTGGTGAGTGCAGGTGTGGACATTTACCACCAGAGGGCCCACAATCACACATGCCTGGTGGGCCCCCACTGCTTAGGGAACACACCTGGCACAGAGCTGGGTGGCGATCCAGGAGTGGACGCTGGTGCAGGATCCCTCAGTGGGGCCCTGCTGCTGAGCGAACACACCCGGGGTGGAGCCAGGCAGTAGACTGGCTTCGGATGCTCTGCACTGTGCAGCAGATGCTCCCGCATGCCCTGCAGAGGCTCCCAGGGGGCGGACGAAGGCCGTGGACCCTGAACGGGTGCTCCCGCATGCCCCTCAGGAGGTCCCTGGGGCAGAGCCAGGCAGCAGACCCAGGACAGCTGCTCCTGGAGGCCCCACGGAGGCCCCCGGGGGGCGGAGCCAGGCAGTGGACCCGGGACGGGTGCTCCTGGATGCCCTGAGGAGGCCCCAGGCCAGACCCCCCCCCCACTGAGATGACACACCCAGCACAGCTGTGCCAGCCACAGAGGCTCCCAGTGCAGAGCTGCCCTGCCAGCCTTCATCTTGGCTGGGTTAATTTGCATACAGCCACTTTGATTAGCTAGCGGGCATGGCTTAGGCATCCCGAAGGAATGGTCAATTTCAATATTACACTTTTATTAGTTTAGGTAATTGAAACACTGTTGCTTTAAGCTGAGGCCTAGACAGCTTCTGTTTGTTTCAGCTCCGTGGCTTCTATAATTGAAACATTGTTACTGTGACCAGAGGGTCAGCAGCCTAGGCAGGCAGTTGCAACAGAAGCCTCCAGTTTGTAGCTGCCGGCCTCCATCTTGGCTGGGTTAATTTGCATACAGCCGCTCTGATTGGCTGGTGAGCGTGGCCATGAGCAGAGGCTCAGCCATCCTAGGTAGGCAGTTGCAACAGAAACCTCTGGTTTGCTCTAGCGCCATGGCTGCTGGCCTCCATCTTGGCTGGGTTAATTTGCATACAAGTGCTCTGATTGTCTGGGAGGCGTGGCTTGGGTGGTGGGCATGGCTTAGGTGTCTCGGGTGATGGTCAATTTGCATATTATTCTTTTATTATATAGGATTAGCTTTGACTAATAACTATGCTTTAGTTTGCTTTTCTTTTTCTGGTTTAAGATAATCATAACTGGCCAAACCATTTTATAGTGTTTTCTTAAAAAATAAAATTATATTTATGCATTCGTCAGTTTGGGTAGGTTTGATCTTAGTTCTACACCTTTCTAGCTTAGTGGCCTATATTAAGTCATTCCCTTTGGGTAGGAAATTGAAAATTTGAAATTATAAACCTTCTTGTACTTGACTATATTAACAGTTTACCTAGTTCTTGTTCTTTAATAAAATTTTATTGTTTTCTTTCCATAAATCATTCATTTATCTTATTAATCAGGGTTTAACTTAGCATGACTCACAGGCTAAATCTGACCTCTGCCTATTTTTATTAATATATGCATTTCTCATGTTAAATGTACAAAAGCATTAATTGTTTAAAACATTAAAATATCTCTAAGCCTTTGATTAAAATCTAAATCTAAATATCACATTCTTTTATGTGCTTCAAATGCAGAAAAAGCAAACACCTATAATTTCAAAAACCCATTTTTAAAATTTATTTCCGTTGAAAAGTGCTCATCCTATGGACAGTAATAGATGGTATTTACACTTGACATGTTCTAACGTATTTTTATTGTGGTAAAATACACATAACAAAATTTATAATGTTAACATTTTAAATAAGTTTTATTTCTATAAGGTTTTAGTAATGGCCAAACTTTCATTACTCGTTTTAAGAATCTAGGTGTCTTACCTTTCTTTTTTGTTCAGTGAAAGTAGAGGTATGTCAATTTTGTTGGTCTAATCAAAGAGCCAAATTTTATTTTTGTTCTTTTTCTTATTGATTTTCTTTTCTGTGTCATTATTCTCCACTCTAGTCCTTATTACATTTTGGCTAATAGCTTTGCTTTAGTTTGCTTTCTTTTTCTGGTTTAAGGTATAAAGTTATTGATTTGACATTTTTTAATATAGCCATTTGCAGTTAAAATCTTTCTCTGCACACTGCGTTAGTTACATTCCATATGATTATATATGTTCTATTCTCATTTTCATTAATCAAAATGTATTTTCTAATTTTCTTGGTTATTTCTCCTTTTGTCTATTAATTTTTTGAGAGTATCCTGCTTATTTACAAATGTTTGTGAAAATATGTTTTTTCTTTGTTGTTGATTTCTAGTTTCATTTCATTGTTGCCAAAAATATTTTGTGTGATTTTAGTCTTTGTAAATATATTGAGGTCTGTTTTATGGCCTAACATATGGTTTATCCTGAAGACTGTTCTATGTGTACCTTAAAAGAATGTGTTTTCTACTGTTGTTGGGTGAAATGTATTACCTCTTAGGTCTAGTTGATTTATAGTATTGTCAAGTCTTCTGTTTCCTCATTGATCTTTTTTTAGTTGTTTCATCCTGTATTGAAAGTGTGTTATTGAAATCTCCAACTGTTGTTGTGAAAGTGTCTATTTTTCTATCGAATTCTGACAATCTTTGCTCCATATATTACAAGGGTCTAGGTTAGGTATGTTTAAGTTTATAAAATTATATCTCTTTGAAAGATTGATCCTTTTATCAATATATAATGTCTTCCTTTGGCCATTGTAATAGTTTAGTATAGCTACCCAAGCTCTTTTTTGTTTATAATTTTTATGTCATACTTTTAACCATCCTTTCATTAAAACTAATTGTTTGGATCTAAAATGATCCTCTTGTAAGCATATAGATTGATCATATTTTTATCATATTTTTAGTATATTCTGCCAAACTCTGCCTTTTGATTAGAGTAACTACATTTAGTAACTACTGATAACAAAGGATTTATTTCTGCCATTTTGTTTCTGTATTTTTTTGTATTATACCTATTTTTAAAATTATTATATTATAGCTTTTTGGTGTGTTTAATTGGACCTCTTCCCCCAAGTAGCCCTCAGCAAGCCAAAACTAACCAACTTAATTTTGAGAACAAGATCTACCTTGTTCCAGAACCATGAACTCATACTGGGAACATGAGCTATCTCTTTAAGATAGTGAAATATAGGGACAGCGGTGAGGCAAGCCAAGGTAAAACATTATAAAGCTCCCCTACCATTTACTTTGTTGCTATAAACCTTTGACTGTTTTTCAGAGTTTCAACAAAGGTGATTCAAACAGTTTTGGCAGATTTTTCAATATTTATTTGGAGTAATGGATCCTTGAAATTCCCTACTCTGACATTTCCACTCCTGGTCCATCTTGATTGTTTTTATGAATAAATTTTTATGAGAATATTGCTCCACTCATTTTGTTGATGTATTATCTATGGCTAATTGTTCTCTACAATGGCAGAGTTGAGTAGTTACAATATTAACTGTATGGACCCTAAATGTAAAATAATGTTGTTTTCCCAATGAATTAAAATGCCATTTTAGTTAGCTGGGAGATGCAAATCAAAATGACAATGAGGTACCATCTCATACCTGTCAGAATGGCTATCATCAACAAACCAATAAATGACAAGTGCTGGCAAGGATGTGAAGAAAAAAGAACCCTTGTGCACTGCTGTGGGAATGCAGACTAGTGCAGCCACTGTGGAGAACAGTATGGAGTTTCCTCAAAAAACTAAAAATGGAACTCCCATTTGACCCCACTTCCAGGAATATACCCCAAGAAACCAGAAACACCAATCAGAAAGGACATATGCATCCCTATGTTCATAGCAGCACAAGTTACAATAGCTAGGATTTGGAAACAGCCTAAATGCCTATCAGCAAATGAGTAGGTTAAAAAACAGTAGTGCATCTACATAATGGAATAATATACTGATGTGAAAAAAAGAAGGAACGCTTACCATTCGAAATAGCATGGGTGGACATGGAGAGCATTATGTTAAGTGAAATAAGCCAGTCAGAGAAAGATAAATATCACATGATCTCACTCATTTGTGGACTATAGTGAACAAAAATAGATCCAGAGACCCAGAAGCATGGAACAGACTGTCAAAGCTCAGAGGGAAACCAGAGGAGGATGGGAGAGGGGATAAAAGATAAACCAAATGATTTGTATGCATGCATATAAGAAAAACCAATGGACACAGATAGTGGGGAGATGAGGTCATGTGCTGAGGGGTGGAAGTGGCTGGGAAGAGGTCAATGGGGGGGAAAGGAGATATATATAATACTTTAAATAATAAATAATTTAAATTTAAAAATGCCAGTTTAATCTTAATCAAATAGATTCATGTTCCTGAACCATACATTAGTTTTTGTGCTCAATAGTTCTCTGTTCTAGCAAGAGTTCTATTTTCTTTTAATTATTTCACTTTTATAGGTAATGTTGATCAATGTAAGTCTTATTTTCTTACTGTTGTTTTAAATATATTTTGCTGTACTTGCTTATCTGCTATACATGGATATTAAAATTATTTTTTGACAAGCTTCTTGAACTCCTTACAATACTTTTGAAAATCTCAATAATATATAATATGTAATTTTTGCAGTATTGAGTTTACTTTCCAAGAAAGTTTGTACACATATGCAATTTCTTTTCATTTCTTTCTGTAAACACTTCTTACATTTACATTAATATTATATTGACTAGAGGCCCAGTGCACAAATTAGTGCACCAGTAGGGTCCCATGGTCTGGCCTGCAGGAATGGGTTGAAACCGACTCTCTGACATCCCCCCCCAAGGGGTCCTGTATTGCAAGAGGGCACAGGCCAGACGTGGGACCCCACTGGTGCACAATTGAGGCTGGGGAAGGATGTGGGAGGTTGGCCAGCTGGGGAGAGTCCATGGGAGGGCTCCAAGGCGTGTCTGGCCCATCTTACTCAGTTCTGATTGGCTGGACCCCAGCAGCAAGCTAACCTACTGGTGAGAGCATCTGTCCCCTGATGGTCAGTGCACATCATACCCACCAGTTGAATGGCCTTAGCATATCATTAGCATACACTTTGACTGGTTGAATGGAGGACCAGACAACCAGACACTTAGCATATTAGGATTATTATTTTGTATAGAGCAATTCATCCCATGTTAAATAAGTCTTGTGGTATACAAGTACCATTTTTAGACCTAGACGCTCATAAGAATGCTCTTAGTGCTCTAATAGATTAAATAAGTTTATCTATTGTGGCAAATGTTATATACTGTTTATGTCTACCTGGAGTACTAGATTTAGGAAGAATTGTAAGTCTTTTGTGACTCAGGTATAAAGAGGATTTTTTAAAGTTGAATTAATTTCATTAATTAGTGAAATAGGGAATGGTTGCACATGTCTTAATTTTACATACCTGCTCTTCTATGTCATCATTAAGCATGACAAATATCTACTAATACAACTTATACATTTTTAATTGATTTTAGAGATAGATGGAAAGGGAAGAGAGAAACATAAATTTGCTATTTCATGTATTTATGCATTCATTGGTTTCTTCTGTGTGCTGTGACCAGAGATCAGACCCTGAACCTTGACATACCATGATGATGCACTAACCATCTAAGCTACTCAGCCAGGGCATCGCATACATTCTTAACAAGTTAAAGAAGTTAATCTCCAATTTCATTTAACTAAAAATGTGTTTTTATCAGAAATTGGTGTTGAAATTTATCCATAAATGCCCTCTAGCAACTGTCAAAAATCATATGGTTCTTTAGTATTAGAATAAAACAATATACAGACTAGGTTAAACAACAAAGATAAATTTAAAAAATAATTTCTAATTATAAAGCATCTGTCATTTCATGTGATAAAATGACTTGATTTATTTGTTAGATATTAGGGATTTTAATATTATATTTATTAGTACAAAGTATTAGTATTTTCATTATTTTTGTGAGTTTATACATATATACAGATTGATAAAAATAATTCTGAGCTTTCTATATTTTTTGTCCTTTACTCTGAAACATTTTATACAAAATAAGAGTGTCTCTTTTAAGTTTCAAGAGGCTGCATAACACCATTGGAATCTATTGTCACCCTTGGGAGACATTCTTTGAGAACCTTTCAACGTTTTTCATGGTTATTGGTATATTTTCATACATTTTCTTTTGTTAACTTGGTCATATATATTTCCTGATAAAGTAGTTCATTATATCAATTTTTATTTTTAAAACAGTGTTGATAATTTTTATTCTTTTTTAATTTTATGAAATTAACATTTATTTGATCAGAATAATCCATGCATGTAAGTCTTTTAAGTCACATTGTACTAATGGCTTTTGGTGAAGTAAAACAGTATTCTGACAAAAATGTCCCCATTTCTCAGCTCTCTTCCCCAGATAGAATAACTTTAAACTATTTATGCTATTTCTCATATTATGGCCTCCATATTTCAAAGGAACATTCTCATGCCTTTATATTTTCAATGATTCTATAAATTATGTATTTATTTCTATTACAGCATAGAAACATTTAACTCTATAGTACAACTCAAATATTTTCTTCTTCCATCTTCCAAATTTAGTTATAATGTTAATGAAATTGCAATCTTTATATTATTGCTGACCTTAACATTATTTTTTAAAATAAATTTTATTGATTTTTTTACAGAGAGGAAGGAAGAGAGATAGAGAGTTAGAAACATCTATGAGAGAGAAATATCAATCACTGCCTCCTGCACACCCCCTACTGAGTATTATGCCCGCAACCAAGGTACATGCCCTTGACCGGAATCAAATTTGGGACCCTTCAGTCTGCAGGCCGACACTCTATCCACTGAGCCACACCGGCTAGGGCTGACCTTAACATTATTAACTGCTAAGCCAGCCAATGTACTATGAATATTTTTTATTATGATTTTGATTTTACATACAGTTAATAATTATTTTATTTTCTCATTAGCTAATTCTTACTAAGTCTTCCAACACATATGTGAAATGCCCATCAACATTATTTTCTAAACAACTCAAAACATTGTTTAATCTAGCATTTCTATTGTTTCCTTGGTGACCTTTTCTACTTAATCCCTCCATTCTTCTCCATCCCACAATGATTGCTTTCTTTCTCATTATACTGAAGATTTGTTATCCTAGAAGTATTCTTGTTATTCCCTATGTTGTACTGTGTCTAATTTTTCTGAGTTTCATGAGCATCCTGTTTACTCACCCATTTTGTTAGAGAAAATTTACCAGTAGCTATCTGTTTAAAAAACATGGAAAAGGTAAAGTTTTGAGCCATTGCATGTTTGAAAATCATATTATTTAGAAACTTGATTTAGAGGGAAAATATATGCTCAGATTTTTTAAAATTATTTTTAAATTTATCTTTTTTGTTGAAAGTATTACATATGTCCACCTTTTCTTCCCTCATTAACCTCCTCCAACCAGATCCTGACCCCCTCCCCAGGCCTCCATAGCACTATTGTCTATGTCCATGGGTAATACATATAGGCATATCCTATATAAAAAAAAGGGTAATATGCAAATTGACCCTAACAGTGGTACGACCAGGAATGACCAGTTGCTATGACATGCACTGACCACCAGGGGGCAGACACTCAATGTAGGAGCTGCCCCCTGGTCGTCAATGCACTCCCATAGCGGGAGTCCCACTCAGCCATAAGTCAGGCTGACAGCTGTGAGTGCAGCAGCAGTGGCAGGATCCTCTCCCACCTCCTCAGCAATGCTAAGGATGTCTGACTGTGGGCTTAAGCTGACAGGTGGACATTCCCTGAGGGCTCTTGGGATTCCAGAGGGATGTCTGACTGCCACTTAGGTTTTATCAGCTGGGGATCAGACCTAAGCCAGCAGGTGGACATCCCCCAAGGGGTCTCAGATTGCAAAAGGGCACAGGCCAGGCTGAGGGACCCCTCTGAGTGCACCAATTTTTATGCACCAGGCCCCTAGTAAGCATATAAGTTCTTTGATTAATTTCTTCCCATCCCCCTTCCTCCCTTCCCTCTGTGACTGCTCAGAATTTTAAAAGGTATTGTTTCATTTTCTTCTGGCTTCTTGTAACACTTGAGAATTTTGATCCTATTCTGTTTCCCAATCCTTTTAGGATCATTTATTTTATATCTAATGTTCTGGAATTACACAATATTGTGCTTTGGTGTAGTTTTTTTTGTTCTTGTTGTTTTGTTTGTTTGTTTTTACCAGTCACTTCATTGATATCTTAAGTCTATGGAATTTTCCATTTTATTTTGTTGATAATTTTATCCTATTTACTTAGTTTTTAATTTTATATTACTTATTAAAAAACTGTTGTACTTTTTGAAATAACCTTTCAATTAAAATAACCTCACTCTCATTATTTAATTATGTCACTTTAATAAGTTTTATTGAAATTTCTAGGAAATATCCTTGATTTTTTAACTTTCACTGTCTTTACTTTTAAAAATCGTGAGCTTATTTTTAAATTCCAATAATTTCTATTTTTCTGATTCTTTCCCTTTTTTGTAACATTTTGTTATTATTTAAAAAGTAAAGTATATTATTTGAAGATATTAATTATTGGTATTTTTGAAGTTTTATCTGTTTCTTGTATTTTATATTTTCACCTTGCTTCCATTGGGGTGGTGGGTAGGCAGTTCATATTGGAAAACTTCCTGAACAACTCATTATCTTTCACTGTTGGTTTACACTTAGGAATGAAACATTAAAGAACTGCTTAGAAACTCTGTGTGTATGTGTGTGTGAATAGGGATTTTAAACAGCAAAGTTTATATTTCAGTGATTGTACAGTAATTTATCATTAGGAAAACTCTCAAATGACTTTTCTATAGAATCTTTACATTTTTTTGTAGATAAGTTATCTAATTACCTGACTAATATGTATCAGCCTGGATGCAGAAATTCTAGAAGCAGGATAACAAAAGGAGTCTATAATTCACAAGGTTCAGTGTGTAAATATATATAATATAAGGGGGAAAGAGGGATAGAAACATCAATGATTAGAGAGAATCACTGATTCCTGCCTTGCATGCCTCCAATCCACAACCAGGCATGTGCCCTGACCTGGACTTGAACTGTGACCTCCTGGTTCATGGATCGACTCAACCACTGAGCGGCACCAGCCAAGCTCAGTATGCATATGTTCATTTAATTGTTACATGTGGAGCTTTGTACTTCACCCACCCCCTCTTCTTCCTGGTCATGCATACATGAAAAGTCTCTTTCTCACTTGTCATGATGTTCTGAATTTGTAATTTTATGTCACTCTGAGTAGATAATTAAAATATTAAACTACTAGCATGATTTTTATTATTCAATTTTGTATTGTGCAATGCCAGTTTTAAATGCAACTATTAGAGTATTCAAATCATATATGAAATACCTTTAATTACACAATTTGCCTTTTGTAGTTCAGGCATGCGTATGTATTTTGTACTTACCACAATAGTGAAAATGTTGCATAGAACTAACGAAACTATTTTTGTTTCACTTATTGACACATACACAGTCTATAGATATTCTCTATCTAAGATTTACTGATAAGTGGGAAGGACTAAATGGCAAAGAAATTATGGTTGCTTTTATCTTTCCATTTCCTTTAAAAAATCATTTTCAATGTAACTAGTTGGCTAATGTAGGAAAATAACATGAGTAAGAAAGTACAGTAGTATTTATTGGTTTTTCTTTTTCTTATAATGCCATTGTCATTTTTTTTCTACTTTTGAAATAAATTCTGGTTCAAACAGAAAGCATAGGTTTTCAGTGATTTCAGCTCCCTTACTTAGGTACAGATGTAACATGCTTATTCTGTGCTCACTGGGAGTCTTGCTAAAAAGTCTCATCTCCTGAGACCACTAGAATTCAATGCTCATGGATCACCCACAAATGCTATATGCAGATGGTGTGGCAAGGAGCAGCAAGGAACATGCATATTGTAGCTATCTCTTCTGCTCACGCACACGCTCCATTGTCCCATGGGGTTTCACTTATAAAACCAAAATTCAAATACGTAATTATTAAAAACTTCAACAAGGCAGCATCAGAACTTTGTGTGTGTGTGAAGATTTGGCTTCTATGTTTTTGTTTTGGTTTGCTGCTTTGAAGGGTGACTTAATCATAGGGAAGGGTGTATGTCTGTGTCTATATTTACATCAGAACTTTCAACCAAAAGTGGAGTTATTTTGAGAACAAGGTCACACATACCATTAAGCCAGACTTGATTGCACTGGTCTTTTCAAGTATATAATTCAGAGAATTCTTTTTGTTTTCTAATTCATCAATTTCTGCTTTTCTTTCTATAGTTTTCTTCCTCCTATTTTTCTTATACTTTTTCTTGTGCTATTCCTACATTCTCCAACTGAATGTTTTGTTTAATTATTTTCATTCTTTATTTATTTATTTTGATTGATTTCAGAGAGGAAGGGAAAGGGAGAGATAGAAACATCAATGATAAGAGAGAATCATTGATTGGCTGCCTCTTGCATTCCCCTACTGGGGATAGAGTCCACAACCTGGGCATGTGCTCTGACTGGGAATGGAATCATGACCTCCTAGTTCCTAGGTTGGTGCTCAATCACTGAGCAACACTGGCCAGGTTATTCTTATTTATTTAATAAATATATTTGAGGCTATGAATTTTACTCCAAGATAACTGTAGCCAAACCCCCTAAATTTTTATATTTAATGGTCTAATTTTCTAAATACTCATAATTTTGATTTCCTATTTAGCATGAGAGTTATTTAGCATAACTTTTAATTGCTATGATATGTTTTATTATACAAACACAGGTGTTTTTAAAAATGTCACATCATTTCCATTAAAAAAGTTATATCCAACTTTATTGTGGACTGAATTGTGTCCCCCAAAATGATATGTTGAATTCTAAACCCATAATATGTGTGAATTTGACCTTATCATAAATAGGATCTTTGAAGGTATAATCAAATTAAAATGAAACCACAGTAAATTAGGGTGAGGAGGGGGGGACTCCTATGGTCATAGGTATCATCCTATATAATAAAAGCCTAACATGCTAAGTGTCTGGTCATCCAGTCATCCAGTCATCTAGTCAGCTGTTCAACCAATCAAAGCATAATATGCCAATGATATGCTAAGGCCACTCAACCACTCGCTATGACATGAAGTGACCAACAGGGGACAGATGCTCTGACTGATAGGTTAGTTTTCTGCTGGGGTCCAGATGTTTGGGACTCAGGGAGATAGGCTGGACATCCCCTAGAGCCCTCCCACAGTCCCTCCTCAGCTGGCCAACCTCCTATCTCCCTCCCTGGCCCTGACTGTGCACTGGTTAGGTCCCTTGGCCTGGCCTGCATCCTCTCACAATCTGGGACCCCTCAGGGGGTGTCAGAGAGCCAATATCACCTCAAAGGCAGACCAGTTCCTAGGATGCACATTGACCACTTGGGGGCAGATGCTCAATGAAGGAGCTGTCCCATGATGGTCAGTGTGCTCCCACGGTGGGTGGGGAGGGGGGCACTGCTCAGCCAGAAGCCTCCCTGGCAGCACTAAGGATGTCTGACTGATGACTTAGGCCCTCAAGGGCTCCCAGACTGCGAGAGGGTACAGGCCAGGCTGAGGAACCGACCTCCCCCAGTCCAGTGCAAGAATTTCATGCCCTGGGCCTCTAGTTATAAGATAAAGGAGAGGGAGATTTATTCATTGAGATGCAGCAAAGTTGCTGTGGGAAGACAGAGGCAGAGACTGGAGTTATACTACCACAAGCCAAGTATTACTACCAACCACCAGAAGCTAGAACAAGCAAGAAAGGAATGTTCCCTAGAGCTTCTGGAAAGAATATGGCCTTATTAATATCTTGATTTCAGATTTCTGGACTCTAGAAACATGAAAGAATGAATTTATGTTGTTTTAAGTTACCATCTTTGTGATAATTATAAGAGCCCTAGAAAACTAGTGTAAAATTGTAGCTTCCATTTTATTGAATTTAAGAGAGATTAAATTTTCAGTCATTCTCAGGGTTAAAGCTCTCAGATCTACCCCAAGTTATACAAAGGTGCCAGAGATATATCAAATAAAATATTATAAAAGGCCCTATAGAGTTTAGCCCACACTTACAGCTTAATTGTTTAAATCTCTATGATTCCATTACATCTGGTTGCTTTCCTGATTCAGTGCTCTTTTAAAAACAGAATTATTTTCCAAAAGTTAAAACAAATTCTTTAGAAATTTTGCCATCTTTGTTTGCCCTTTATTTGTAAAAACCACAAACTTCTCAATTCTTCTGAATTGTTAATATAAGAAACATTCAAATCTATGAAAAATTTTTGTGTGAGTTTATTTGAGCTAACCTGTTGACAAATAACAGGAAGCAGAATCTCAAAGGATTGAGATAATGCTCAGGAGAAAGGCAGTTTTTCACCTTGTTTTACACATTACAATCAAAAGAGGAGGCCTAAGTGGGTTACGTGAAGTCCACTGGTGATAGATTAGGGAAGGGGGAGAAAGAAAAGTAGGGATGGGGTAGGGAGGAAAAACCTCTGGGACTGGATAAAAAGTAAAATTATAGACACACACTTCTTTTATTTAGGTGGGTGCAGGATAGTTAACAATCAACAATTAACTCAATAATGAGGGGATTCGTGATCTCTGAAGAGCGGTGCCTGTGCTTTAAGGGGTCCAAAAAAGAAAATTACTTAGACATTCCAAAGATATGCTATAGATGCAAAAAAGACAATAGGCTCAGTTAAGGTAAAGATTGACCTTTGCCAAGGAAGATACTGGCCTAGGACATGACTCCCCACCATAAATTGCTTTTAGTTGAAATGTTTTAATTTCAGATCATCCTTTGTGGTTACTTTAGGTCTCTAAGTTTGCATGGCCATCAAGTAGGCCACTGCTGGGGTTGTCAGGTTAGTATGTGGCCACTTTTCATACACAGTGTCTAGGAAAATTGTCATATTCCATAGCACTTGCCATATCTTTTTAACTCTCTCCTCCCAAGGAACATTTAGAAAATTATTCTGAATACCTCTAAGTTGTCTTAAAGTGGGATATTTCAAACATGTCTGAGTTAAGGCAGCTCAAGCCTAAGTTCTTAGAATAGGGGAACAGAAAATCCAGAAAACAAGAATTACTTTTTTTACTTTTTAAACAGCTATTAATATGAAAAAGAAATTAACATAATAATAAATTATTTAGTCTTATTTCCTATTCATTTTTAAAATTTAAAATAACTCCCACTTCCAAAATTTTATTGCATTGTAGTTGAATAATATAGCATGTATGAATTTTGCTTGTGAAAGGATTTATTTAGATTTCTATTATGTAGCTATTTTTCAATGTGAGTGATATGAGCAAAGGAAAAATGTTAACGTATAGAGTACATTTAAAGACAAAGGGTACAGGAACTTACCAAAATATTTACACACAAAAAAGGAGAAAACCCAATATGTTATCAGACAGAGCTGATGGCTTTTCAGGTATCTGAGTCAGTATGAGAATTTACAACTGTAAATGACATCAGCCACAAGGAGTAGGGTTTATTCCAGGAACAAGAACTTGACTTTTGCCTTAGCCTATTGACCTATTTCCCAGTATCCACTTTTGCTCCCTTCCAATCCATTTTTCCACACTGTAGTTCTTTATAAATGTAAATATGTTTATGGCACTTCTCTATATAAAACACTTAAGAGATTTAAAAGAATTTTAATAAATAAATAAAGTCTAATAAAAATATTTTTAAAATCTTTTATTTCCTTCTTATTATCATTAGCATAAAGAGTGAAACCCTAAACATTGTGTGATGGTTACTTTTATTTGTCAACATAACTGGCTAAGGGGTACCTAGATTAAACACGATTTCTGTGAGGGTGTTCCCAGATGAGATTACCATTTGAATCAGTGGATTTAATAAAAGAGATTGCCTTTCCCAATGTGGCTGGATCTTATCCAATCCACTGGGAGCCTGAATAGAACAAAAGGCAGAAAAAAAAAGATTTCACCCCTTTTCATTTCCTGCTTGCTTGCTTGAGTGGGGACTATTCATCTTAACTTCTCTAGTTTTCAGACTGGGATTTAAACCATTGTATCTTGGTTCTCAGGTCTTCAGATTCGGACTGAATTAAACCACCAGCTTTTCTGGGTGTCTAGTGTGATTATGGGATTTCTTAGACTTCATAATCACATGAGCCATTTCCTCAAAATAACTATTTTCCTCTCTCTCTCCTCCTCTCTCTTCTCTATCTATCTCCACCTTCACCTCCATCTTTATCTCTGTATCAGAGGCCTGGCACATGAAATTCATGAATGGGGGGGGGGGTCCCCTCAGCCTAGCCTGAATCCTCTCCAATCAGGGATCCCTCGGACATCCTTCTCACAATCCTGGACCACTGGCTCCTAATCGCTCACCTGCCTGCCTGCCTGGTTGCCCCTAACTTCCCCTTCCTGTTGGCCTGGTTGCCCCCAACTGCACCCCTCCTGTTGGCCTGGTTGAACCTAACTACTCCCCCCTCTGGCCTGCTTGCCTCTTACTGCCACCCC
>PVJC01036864.1:0-17504 GCA_004026665.1 Murina feae | reverse complement strand
AGTTGGGGGCAATCAGGCCAGCAAGGGGGGGGCAGTTGAGGGCGATCAGGCCAGCAGGGGGGGCAGTTAGGGGTGATCAGACCAGAAGGAGGGCAGTTGAGGGCAATCAGGCCAGCAGGCAGAGTGGTTAGGGGTGATCAAATAGGCAAGCAGGTGAGCAGTTAGAAGCCAGTGGTCCTGGATAACGAGAGGGATGTCAGATTGCCAGTTTAGGCCCAATAACGCCAGGCAGGACCGTGGTGTGCCAGAGCAAGGAATTTTCAGTAACCACCAGAGGCTCATCCTGACGACAGTAACCAGTGCCCACCTCAGTCTGGCACCCCCGCTCACCTGCTTCACCATCCCACCATGGCCCATGCTCTGCCACCTGCTGCCAATGCCCTCCATATTCCACACATGCCCCCTGGTGGTCAGCATACGACATAGCAACTGGTTGTTCACTTGTTCTGTGGTTTGGTCAATTTGCAAATTAGGGTTTTATATATAGAAATATGCATAGCCCATGGACACTGGCAATAGGATGGTGAAAACCTGGCAGATGAGTAGAGGCTGGGAGGAGGGGGGGGGTAAATAGAGAGAAAATGGGAGACATCTATAAAATATCAACAATAAAAAATATATACATTAATTTAAAAATTTAAAGTAAATAAGTAAAAGAAAAAGGCATGTTCCCTGGCATTAGTTTCTTGTATTGTTTCCTGCTTAGCACATAGTCTTCTTTTGACTAGGCCCACTTGAAAAGGAGATTGCATTCTCAGCTTCTGGTCAGCTCTTCAGTCTGAAGTCCTCTTTGAAAAGAAGAATCACAGCACAAATATGGATACTGCTCCTTAGGGTGAATGCAGAAGCTCCACAATTGACAATTATACCATGCATGTATCCTCCTTGCTTTAGAAACATAAATAATCACCCACTTACCTTCCAATTTAAAGTATGATTTCAATGCACTGGAAATGAAAAGATTTATGAAGATTTATCTGTATTATGAGAAAATACATAGAGTCCTATTTTCACAAAATGAGAAAATAGTAATCCTGGAAAATTATGTTTAGAGTACATGGAAATTAACAACTGAAAATAGGGCTTTTACTGGATAAAATAAACATTTTACTTAAATCTTGATAGAAGAAAAATATTTTTATTCCATCTCTCTTTTATTAATGGACTAGTGACCCGGTTCATGGAATTTGTGCACATTAAAAGGGAATTAGAGGAAATATTTTAATATTCCTATTTGTCCTTTCTCTATAATAGAAGTGTCAGAGATGAAAGAAAATTAGTAAAATGTATATGAAAATATTCCTCCTGTCAGAGTTTGGGGTGCGTCACAGGAACCAGAGTCAAGTCCCTGCCCACTCACGTATGCCTCGAAATTGTGTGAGACCCAGACCTGGCTGGCCCCACCCCCGTTGGGCTAAATCCAGACCTATCTGGCCCCACCCCCACCAAGCCCTGCTGGGTGGAGGGGGCGTGACTTCAGGTCGCCTGGCATGGCGCTGGGGCAGGGAGTATGGCCTGAGATCCTCCGGCCTGGGCCAGGGGGTGTGCCTTGAGGTCCCCTTGCCCAGATCATAGGGTGTGGCCCGAGGTCCCTCAAAAAGCCCCACCAAGCAGGGGGCGCAGCCTCAAGTCCCCTGGCCTGGGCTAGGGCAGGTCCCCTGTCAAGCTCTGGTGGGCGTGGGATGCGGCCTGAGGTCCCCTGGCAAGCCTCACTGAGTGGGGGGTGAGGCCTCAGGCCCCCCGGCCCAGGCTGGTGCCGGGGCAGGGGGCATGGCCTGAGGTCCCCTGTCAAGCCCTGGTGGGCATGGAACGTGGCCTTAGGTTCTCCAGCAAGCCCTTAGGGGAGGGGAGGCATGGCCTGAGGTCCCCTGTCAAGCTCCACCAGGTGGGTAACATGCCTGGGGTCCCCCGTCTAGCCCTGCCAGGCAGGGATGCTGAGGTTCCCCAGCCTGGCACACTGTGGGGGGGGAGGGGTACGGCCTGAGGTCCTCTGTCAAGCTCCACTAGGTGGGGGACACAGCCTCAGGTCCCCTGCCCTGGCCCAATGCCACACAGACTCAGGTCTCTGCTGGTTGCTCATTAAGGCTCATTACAGGAACTCGGCCTCTGCTATGGGCACAGTCATCTTGTGTTATGGAATGCTTGACTCTGCTGTGGGCGCAGCCATCTTGACCATTATGGTGTGATGTTCAATTTGCATATTCCCTCTTTATTAGATAAGATTAGGAAACAACAAATTCTATTAAAATTATCCAAAATTTCATAAAAGCAAAATTCAAACCTTCATTATTAGTCATTTTCACTTTCATAAAACAAACTTCTTTTTTTTTTCTTTTTACTGAATTTACTAGAGGCCCGATGCACGAAGATTCATGCAAGAATGGGCCTTCTTTCCCTTGGCTGCCGGCACCACTTGCACTCTGGCCAGAACTGCCTTGCTGCCTTAACTCCAGCCTGGAGCCACCTTTCTGCCTTCCCACACTGCCCAGAGGCCCAGAGCAAATGGGGAGGTGCAGAATGCCCCCGGCGGCTTGGCACCTGGATATGCAAATTAACCCACCATCTTTGTTGGGTTAATTTGCATGCTCACTCCTGATTGGCTGGTAGGTGTCATGACAATATGGTCAATTTCCATCTTTCTCTTTTATTAGTGTAGACTGGCTAATATACAATTCCACAATTGTGCACAATTCCATAACACATATTTATACTCTATTGTGTGTTCGCCACCCCAAATCAATTTCCACCCATCACCATTTATCCTCCATATCCTTCCCTACCTCCCACTAAGCTCCCTTTTTCTAACAATCACCACACTTATATTTTTTCTCTTTTCTTCTTTTTTGCTCTAGTCTAATAAATATGTAGATGATCAGCAACTTTACTTTTGAAATACATACCACAATGTGTGTGAAGACAAAGGGAAGATAATTTTTTGATGACTCAAACATAAAATATCATTTTATATTATTTCAAATTAAAAATTAAGAATTCAGAATATTTCTGGACCTACTTAGTCATTCTCCTAAGAATGTCTTTCAAAAAGCAGAAAATTTTGATTTTAATAAAGATCAACTTTTCCATTTCCTCTTTCATGGAGTATGCTTTGGTGTTATATCTAAAAACTCATCACCAAAAAATAGAAAAATTAAAAAAAAAAAACTCATCACCAAACTTGAGGTCACCTAGATTTTCTTCTATGTACTCTTTAGAAATCTTATAGTTTAGTGTTTTATCTTAGGTCTATGGTTCATTTTGAATTCATTTTTAAAATATTTTTATTGATTTTTGAGAGAGAGGGAGAGAGAGAGAGAAATAGAGAAAGGGAGAGGGAGAGAAACATTGATATGTGAGGTAACATCAATCAGCTGCCTTCTGCATGCTCTCTACTAGTTATTAAGCCCATAACCTGGGCACATGCCCCGACTGGAAATTGAACCAACAACCTTTCAGTGCACAGAGGACAATGCCCAACCAACGGAGCATCACCAGCCAGGGCCATTTTGAGTTAATTTTTGTGAAAGGTAAAATATGTTTCTAGAGTCTTATTTTTTCTTTATGTAGATGTCCTGTTGTTCCAGCACAATATGTTGAAAAAACTAACTTTTCTCCATTGAATTATCTTTCTTCCTTTGTCAAAGATAAGTTGATTATATTTGTCTAGGTCTATTTTCTCATCTACCTATTCTACCCCATTATCTATTTGTCTAGTCTTTCACCAATACCACATTATCTTGATTGCTGTATCATTACAATAAGTCTGAAGTTAGGTAGTGTCAGCCCTCTCGTTTTGTTTTTCCTCAGTATTGTGTTGGCTATTCTGGGTCTTTTACCTTTCTATATAAATTTTTGTGTGAAATTTTGAATTCATAATTTTGTACCCATCATCTTAAAGATCTGTATCCATTATTTTAAAGACAGAAAATAAAAATTTTGTGAGTTATGTATACCGCAAAAATTAGGACCCATCTCTGTTGGACAGTTCAAGCCGTAAGTATGGATTAAAAACTGAAGGGGGAAAGTAGAGGGTGAGGCCCTAAAGTATATTC
Organism: Murina feae; assembly: GCA_004026665.1. Lineage (NCBI taxonomy): Eukaryota > Metazoa > Chordata > Mammalia > Chiroptera > Vespertilionidae > Murina > Murina feae. Next base: position 13,455 of record PVJC01036864.1, on the reverse strand, counting down.
TCACACAAGCAAAAGAGACAAATGAGAAAAAAGAATAACAGTTGAGCTCTTCAAAGGTGCTCAACAATTTTAATTCCAAATCACATATGCAGGTACCTATATATAGTATCTCTAGTCCTAGTGCAAAAATAAAGGTATGTTACTTGTAAATGATTTTTTTTATTTGAAGGCATCACCAGCTACCAACAAGTTTGAAGAAAACTGCTCCTGTGCCTATCTCTTTGCCACATAGTCCTTAATTTCTAAAATGAGTGCTAACCAGAATTTTAACATAAGAGTAGCAAACTTAGAAATCATTAGCACCACTTCCTTCATGAAGACCCTTCTGATTCCCCTAGGCCAACTCAGACTCCTATCTCTCTAATACAGCCCTAATCAAAGTAAGCTATAATTGGTTGCATGTGTATCTCCTTACTGGACTATACTAGTATTCTCAGGGAGAGCAGGAATCAGATCCTGTCTTATTATCTACATATCCCTAGTGAATAGCATAGTGCTAGCACATAACAGGTGTTCAGAATGTGCTGACAAAAGGCAGGTACTATAATTTCAAATTTATGAATTGAGAAAACTAAGTCTTGCTCCAGGATGCATGTAAAGTAAATGCAAAGCTGAAATCGAGGTTTCTTAACTCTGAAAATTTCTCCCTAATACATTAATCACCTATCACTGTAACAATAATACATTTTACAACATAAGCCACAGGAGAATCAAATGGCTATTCCAAGTGAACAAAATGTTATTTTTCCTTGCTGTATAGTACAATTTATCACTTCCTACACCTACCATACTTCCACATTCACCCTGATTATGTGTGAGATTACAGACCTTTATCTGCATAACTGTAAATTCTTTTCATACTAAAAAAAGGAACAGATAACCTATAACTGCTGAAGCCATTACATTCAAAGGAAAGACAGGCCAAAGACTAAAGAAATTGTAGGATGGTTGCATTTCTCTTCTTTAAGACCCTAACAAAGACTAGAGAAGTGTGGCAAGGATGTTCATGTACCCATTGCCCCTATAATCTCTATAATAAACCCTACTTACTCCAAAGCCTAGACCCTTAAACACACATACACACACACAAAACATGTAGGGAGAACTTTAGTGCTGACAGTAATCATGAAACTTAAGGACTTGCTTCTTCTGAAATCTATTTAGCTCTTTTCCACTTTGCATTATGATAGCAGTATCTGAGACATGAACTGATATATGAAACATTCCTTAAAGGACAATCTCTTTATTATCTATGCTAATAAAAGAGTAATATGCAAATTAACCATCACTCCGTGGCAGAGATGGCGGCACCCATAGACACAAAGATGGCAGTGCTGGTGGAAGCCACGGAGCTGGCCAGAGCAGGCGGGATGCTTGGCTTCCTTCATTGCCCCAGTGACAAAAGAAGCCAAGCCTCCCACACACCCCAGCCGGCCACTGAGGGCCTGCCTCTGGGTGGCAGCCACGGAGCCAGCCAGGGCGGGCGGGACACTTGGCTTCCTTTGGACAGGATGCTTAGCTTCCTTCGTCACCCCGACAAGAAAAGAAGCCAAGCCTCCTGCATGCCCCAGCTACTCTGGGCCTGTGGACTACGGAGAGCCTCTGGGTGGGGGAGCGGGCCAGTGGAGGGCAGCCGGTACTCCCCACATGGCAGTGGCAGTAGCAGTAAGCACACCAAGCAGAGCTGCAGGATGAGCTGAAGTAGCGCCTGCAGGCCATCAGTGCCGAGGAGTGGCTGCGCAAGTCCTGCCTCCTGGTCCAGAAGGTGCTCGATTGCAGGGACAGCCACCATGGCAGGCCAGATTGACGTCCTCCTGGCCATGTCATGGGGGTTTGCAGATCTGCACAGCCACAGGCCTCTGGTACACACATCCTCTCCTCTCCCCGCCCCCCTTGCATGTGAACGTCCCTCAGAGTATTGTCACCCACGCACGCCTACAACAGTCCTGGACCATGGAGTGCACAAGTTCTCCTCCCCCCCACCCTACCCCCACCACCCCTCCACTGCACTTCCATCAACCACAACATGCCTATGTCCCCCACAGGACGTGCACACATCCCCTCCAGCACACTCACATCCTTTGGAGAGTGTCTGATGTTCTGGGTGCTGCGGTGGGCACCTGTAAGATGGCAGTGAGAGGGCGGAGTGGTGATGCCCTGTTCCTGCAGAGGCCAGTGCAGCGATGAGATCACCTCCATGGGGCTAATGCAAGTGCTGAGGCAGGAACAGATGTGGACAGACACACCTGATTGGCACAGGCAGCCCTTGCTGAGGTGCTTTTGGTCAGCATTCAAGATCGGAAACCCAGAGAAGGTGAGGAGTTCCATGCTCTCAGTGAAATAGTCGGGGCAACTGCAGAGGAGGAATGTGCACTTTGGGTGCCGGCACCCATGAGCGAAGGCTGCCCTGACTGAGCCTCACTTGCTTGGGGCCTAGTACACTCCTACCGGGCAGCTGGTGACAGGACGTGTTTTTCCGAGTTAATGAGAGAAAACATTGATTCTCCCGCAGCCTGCAAAGGTGGAAAGTGGAGTAGGGAGACGTGGGGAGTGAGTGAGGTTCCCTGTCTGAGGGTTCCAAATCTGTCATTGGTTCCTTTCACCGCAGACTAGAGATATACAGAGTGTCCCCCCAAAATGTAGACACACTTTGAATACCTACTAATTCCACTGGGTTTAAGCATGAAAAGAAAGAAACAACAATGGAGCTGTCATCTGTTAAAAGTGAAGGTACAAACCGGCAGTTGGACATTCCTCGAGGGATCTCAGATTGGAGAGGTGCAGTCCGGACTGAGGGCCCCCGCGCCTGCATCCCCTCCTGCATGGATTTCATGCACCAGGCCTCTAGTTAAGATAATATTTATAACAACAACAATAGCAAACATTCATTGAGTGTATGGGCCTGTGTTAAGTACTCCAAAACAGTTCATCTAATCCTCACAAACCACATAAGACATTATTTTCCCTATTGTACAAATAGGAATGAAATTAAATAGTTTGCTCAAGGCCCCCAAAACTAGTATAGTTTAAGTACAGGATCAAAACCCCTATCTGTTTAACCCTAAATTTCCTGTTCATAAATACTACCCTATACTTACCTGAGGAACAAAGGACTTCATAAATTATTGATTTCCAATTTCTTATATTCATATATTTTTATATACATATATAAATATATCACTATATATGTAATATATGTATTTCACATGCACCTCCTGCTACAGTAATATTTTAGTTACATTCTAAAACATAGGTCAAAATAAAAAATTTTAATTATCAGCTAAAAATTAAATAAGCAGTATTTTCAATGTGTATCTTATTTTGATTATGATTCAAAACCTTTTTTGCTCCTATTTTTAAAATATTAATAATGTCTGGGCATTATATCACTGTTCCATTAGACATGTTATTAAAAATACATGTAAAATTTTAAATAGTTTTTTTTGATAATTCAGAGACTTTTTTTGGACAACTTCTTGTCAAATTATTTTTACATTATGTGGTCAACAAAGATTTCATACTGAAAGAAAGCCACTGGTTTTACAATTTTTTGTTGTTCCTGCTGGCTTTAAAACTATATTTAATCCAGTTTATTTTCGAAAATTTCTTTAAATCCACTTAACTGGATACATGTGAACTGCATGCAATATGTTGAGATACACTGAAAATAAACTAATGAATAATGGTACATTGTCAATTCCTCTTAATTATGAAAATTCTCATTCTATTCTGAGGATATATTAAAAATATAAAAAACTAATACTCCTCTGACAAGATGACTGCATAATTAATTATTAGTAAGACTCCTCAACTCAATGGATTTCCTTGCACAGCTCTTGGAATGCCTAGCTACCCTCTCCCACCTGCCTGGATCTTGAAGATTACTGTCCTAATACTCTAAAATGCACCATTGACTTCAACCAGACTACAGAGAGTGCTATCTGTATTTAATTAACTGTCCCAAAAAATTGCTTTTATTCCATTATGTTTTGAGGTGATGCCATCATACTAAATGAAGGAACTGATGAGAAAATGCTTCTTATAGTGAGAAAACAAGAGAGAACTAAAGTTAAATGAATTCAGAAGACTCCTTCCTATATCATCTTAGAGCACAGGTGAAAAGCAACAAGTAATCATCATCTTTACAGGTCTCCTAACACAAATACGTCTGAAAACAGTAAGTTCATTTGATGATTCACAAAGACAAAGCATACATCAATTTGGTAATTAATCAATCAATGCTCCCAAGTCTAATTCTGAGAGAAGCAGAACATGCGCAAAAAAGCATCCTTTGGTGACTCTTTATACTAATTGCCAACACAATGCTTTCCATGTATAAAATCTATCCTTTTGCAATTATATCCTTCTTTCCTATGTTACCTTTCTTCTGATCACATTTATTGAAACGTAATTTTATGACTGTTGAATCCTATAAGAAATTGAGTTGTAAAAAAAATTCTTTGCTTATATGATGGTTCACAAGAGGACTTACAATCAACAGAGTATATTCTACTTAAACCATAAAGCAGCTGGAGAAATTGAGAACTTCTAGTCATGTGTTATTTGACCTCATGACTGCATTTGTGTATGGCCACTGACATTTACACAAACATTTCATTGTGTTGATTATAGCATTAGTCTCATTTTAAACATGTAAAATAGCAGCTGATTCCTTTTCTGCTCAACCTCAGAGCTTCATTTTAGGGTAATCAGGAAGAACTCTAATACTGATAGTCCTCTAGTTAGAATTATGTCTTCAAGGAACTCAAATGCTTGATCAAAAAATTATGAGAAAGCAAAAATACCCAACTAGAAGAACAAAATAAAAAATAATCCAAAAATATGAAGATAGTTTATGGAGCCTCTGAGACAACTTCAAGCATACCAACATTTGCATTATGGGGATGTGAGAAGAAGAGAGAAAGCAAGTTATTGAAAACCTATTTGAAGAAATAATGACAGAAAACTTCCCCTGCCTAGTGAAAGAAATAAACTTATAAGACCAGGAAACACAGAGAACCCCAAACAGGAGGAACCCAAAGAGGACATGTGAAGATACATCATAATTCAAATGCCAAGGACAAAAGAAAAAGAGAGAATCTTAAAAACAGCTAGAGAAAAGCAATTAGTTACCTACAAGGGAATGGCCATATGACTGTCAGCTGATTTCTCAACAGAAACTATGCAGGCCAGAAAGGAGTGGCAAGAAATATTCAAAGTGATGAATATTAAGAACCTCAACCAAGATTACTCTACCCAGCAAAGCTATCACTTAAAATTGAAGGTCAGATAAAGAGCTTCACAGACAAGAAAAAGGTAAAGGAGTTCATCACCACCGAACTAGTATTATATGAAATGCTGAAGGGTATTCTTTAAGAAGAGGATGGAGAAGAAAAAGAAAAAGATCAAAAATATGAAAAACAAAATACCAACAATTGAATCTAAAAAATAAAAATAAATGAATAAAAAATCTAATGAACAGAATAAACTGGTGAATAAAATAGAATCAGAGGCATATAAATGGAACAGACTGATGATTCTCAGAAGGAAGGGGGAGTGAGGGGTGGGAAGAGATTAAACAAAGATTTTATATGCATATATGCATTACCTATGGACACACACAGTAGGGTGGTGAAGGCCTGGGGTGGGGAGTGAACTGGGTGGAAGGGAGAAATGGGGGAGAGTGGGAAGAGACATCTGTAATAATATCAACAACAAAGATTTTTTTTAAATCTGCCAATATTAATTTTAACTATAAAAAAGAAAATATCAATCCTTCCCAAATTAGGATATAAATTTACTGCAATTACATTTATAATTTAGTAATGATTTTTCTTGAACAGGAAAAATTAAAAATACATTTTAAAAAATAATTATATGAGAACAGTCATGGGAACCTTGGAAAGAAAAATGCATAAGTGGTTAATAAGCCTTACCAGATTTCAAATCAGTATAGCATTGACATAGAAATAAAGACTAGAAAAATTACAGAAAATAGAGTTTTGAAATAGGTACAAAGATATGTGAGAGCATAATATATAACATATATGATGTTTCAATTTAGTGACAAAAGAATGTTTTACTTAAAAACAGTGTATGCAAAGCTGGCTAGTTACGTGGAAGAAAACAATGCTATATACTTACATGGTACTATATATAAACATAAATTCCAGTCATAGTTAAAGATTAAAACTCTTAATTAAAAACAGAGCCAAAAAAAAAAATAAATGATATCCAGGGAGGAAAATGTTTTGCAATACACAGGACAAAGGATTAACATTCCTAATTCACAGAGTACTTACAAACTGATAAGAAACAGATCAACACTCAAGTGTTTTTTTTGTTTTTTTTTCAAAAAGCAAAGTATATGAGTAGGTAATTCACAAAAGAGAAAATGCAAATCACCAACAAATATGTGAAAACATAGTCACTCTGGATATAGCCAGAAAATTACAATGAGGTAATAGTTCTCACTTGTTATACTGAAAAAGATTGAAAAGAGCACTAAATCTCAGTGCTAATGTGAATGCTAGGAAATAACGGCTATTGTACACTGCTAATGGGAATGGGAATTGCTATGAACTTTTCTGAAAATTACCTGGCAAGATGCATTAAAATTTTTAATGGAAATCATAAAAGAAAAAAATAATAGATTGGACTTCATCAAAATTGTTTGTTTTTCGTAAGAAACTATTAGAAATTTTTTTAAAAGTCACAGAGGAAAAAATATTTGCAAATCACATATCTAATAAAGAACTTATAGTCCAAAATATATACAAACTCTCAAAAATCAACAGCAAGAAAACAAAACTCATTAATATTTTTAAAATGGGTAAAAGGCTTGAACAGACACTTCACCAAAGATCTATAGATGACAATCACACCAAGAGAGATGCTCAGTATCATTAGTCAAAAGTTAAATTGCAAATTAAAACCATGAGATACTACTACATATTCAGAATAGCTAAAATTTAAAAGACAGATGATACTAATGGTTGACAAGAATGTGGAGGAACTAGAACTCCTCACATACTGTTGGTGGATGTAAGATAGTAACAGGCACTTTGGAAAACAGTCTGATAGTTTCTTATAAAGTTAAAAGACACCATAAAATCAAAAGAAATGAAAATCCATGTCAACACAAAGATCTGCAAACAAATATTTACACTGGGTTTATTCATAATCACTAAAACTAGGAATAAACCAAATGTACATCAACAGATGAATAAATAAATTGTAGGATATTCATAACATATTACTCAGCAATGAAAAGGAATGAAATGCTGATTGATATATGCAATAAGATGAATGAATCTCAAAAAATATGCTAAGTGAAAGAAATCATACACACACAACTACTTTTTTACATTACATTTAGGGTCAGAGATCAGATCACAAACACCTAAGAACTGGAGGTAGGAAAAGGAGATTAACTGCACAGGGAAATAAGATAACTTTTTTTCTTTTTCTTTTTATTGGTGACCCTGTTATAGATACCCCCATTTCTGCCCCTGCCTTTACCCACCTCCATCTATCCCCCCACCTCCACTTCCCTCTGCTCATCACCACACTGCTGCCTGTGTCTATGGGCTATGCATATATGTCCTTTGCCTAATCCCTTCATCTTCTTTCATCCAGTCCCCCCTCTCCTATCCCTTCTGACAGCTGTCAGTCTGTTGTATGTATTCATGCCTCTCTTCTATTTTGTTCATCAATTTATTTTATTCATTCGATTCCATAAATGAGATCACCTGGTGTTCGTCTTTCTCTGACTGGCTTATTTCACTTTGCATAATAATCACCAGGTCCATCCATGCTGTTGCAAAAGGTAAGGGTTCCTTCTATATTTTGCAGCTTGGTAGAGAACTTTTTAGAGTGACAGAATCTTATATATCTTGATGGTGGTCGTGGTTAAATGACTATACAGACTATACATTTGTCAAAATTTATATTTTCTGCATGTAAATTATACCTCAATAAACGTGAATTAATAAAATTTAAAAATATGTATCTTTTGATCCAGACATCCACTTTGAGATGTCTACTCCACAGAAATAAATGTGTCAATATATAGGAGTTAATGGACCTTAATAAGAAAATGATTGCCCTGACCGGTTTGGCTCAGTGGACAGAGCGTCGGCCTAAGGACTGAAGAGTCCCAGATTTGATTCCAGTCAAGGGCATGTACCTTGGTTGCGGGCACATCCCCAGTGGGGGGTGTGCAGGAGGCAGCTGATCAATGTTTCTCTCTCATCGATGTTTCTAAATCTCCATCCCTCTCCCTTCTTCTCTGTAAAAAAAAAAAAATCAATAAAATATATATATAAAAAAGAAAAAATCATTAAATAAAATGATGTTCTATTCAATACTGTAGAATATAATGTAAATAATTTAAAAGATCTGGAAATAGTTCTTTGAGCTTTATGGTTTGTGGGAACTGAAAGAACAGTTTTCACTCCACTGATTTGAGCCCTTTTTCTTAATTGAAGTTAGAAGAATGGACCACAATAAGGTACTATGTGCATCTTGAGTAACGTCATCTAAACTAATAAAGACGTAATATTAAAATTAACCGTTTCTTCTGGATGGGTAAGCCACGCCCACCAGCCAATCAGAGTGACTGTATGCAAATTAGCCCAGCCAACATGGAGGCTGCCACTCACGGACCTGAGCAAATGGCAGCTTCCATTGCAGCAGGAGTGAAAATGAAACTGTTTGCGCCACTCTGCTTATCCTGGCTCAAGCAAAACATGTTTGCAAAAAATATCAATCATAGAATCCTCGGGAGCTGAAGGAAACAGCAGGCCTGGCCTGACCACTAAGAGTAACATTGTCTCATTATAGAACTGTGAGGTGAAGCAGAGGAGGCTTCGTTAGTAGGCCTCGGCTTAAAGGAGTAGTGTATCAATTATAGAAGATAAACAAACCCCAAAACCTGCATCCAGCCAGCCTTGCTGGGACATTGGGTCAATGGGAGCTGTGGGAAGCCTTAAACCCTAAAAGCGCCAATCAGCCCATCACCCATGCTGCCACACCCTAATGGGGTGAGGAACGTTACTGGGGGGCTTGGTCCGCCTGCAAACAGCCATCAGCCCCTCACCCAGGCTGGTCAGGCATGCCAGCAGGTGGACATCCCCAGAGGGGTCCCAGACTGTGAGAGGGCACAGGCCAGGCTGAGGGAGCTCCTGAGTGCACAGAGCAGCTGCAGGGTGGAACAGCGCAGGACCCAGGACCGGTGAGTGGGAAAGAGGCGGCAGGGTTGGCGGCCTGCTTGGTGGCTCCCCAGGCCCTTTGCGGGGCACTGGGGTGTGGGAAAGAGGCAGTGGGGGCCGGGGGCCTGCTTGGCAGCTCCTCAGGCCCTTTGAGGGGCACTGGGAAGCGGGAAAGAGGCAGTGGGGGCCAGGGGCCTGCTTGGCAGCTCCTCAGGCCCTTTGAGGGACACCAGGGAGCAGGAAAGAGGCAGTGGGGGCCAGGGGCCTGCTTGGCAGGTCCTCAGGCCCTTTGAGGGACACCAGGGAGCAGGAAAGAGGCAGTGGGGGCCGGGGGCCTGCTTGGCAGGTCCTCAGGCCCTTTGAGGGGCACTGGGGAGCAGGAAAGAGGCAGTGGGGGCCAGGGGCCTGCTTGGCGGCTCCTCAGGCCCTTTGAGGGTCACCAGGGAGTGGGTAAGAGGTGGCGGGGGGTCAGCAGCCTGCTTGGTGGGCTTCCCAGGCCCCTTGCAGGGCACTGGGGAGCAGGAAAGCAAGGCGGCGGGACAGGGAGCGGGAAAGAGGTGGCGGGGGGTTGGCTTGCTTGGTGGCTTCCCAGGCCCCTTGCAGGGCACCGGGGAGCAGGAAAGAGGCAGTGGGGTTCGGGGGCCTGCTTGGAGGCTTCCTAGGCTCTTTGCGGGGCACTGGGGAGTGGGAAAGCAAGGCAGCAGGGTACCGGGGAGTGGGAAAGAGGCAGCAGGGGCGTCTCGGCCTGCTTGGCGGCTGCCCAGGCCCTTTGCGGGGCACCAGGGAGCAGGAAAGCAAGGCTGCAGGGGCCGGGGTCCTGCTTGGCGGCTCCCCGGACCCCTTGGCGGTACCGGAGAGTGGGAAAGGAAGGCAGCAGGGGACAGGTGAGTGGGAAAGAGTCGGTGGCCTGCTTGGGGGCTCCCCAGGCCCTTTGGGGGGCACTGGGGAGCAGGAAAGCAAGCTCTTGGGGGCTGGGGGCCTGTTTGGCAGCTCCCCAGGTCCCTTCCGGGGATCAGGGAGCAGGAAAAGGCTAGCCTGACCATGAGGCGGGGTTTTCCCTGCTTTTTGGTGGCTGGAGGAAGATGGGCAGTAGGCAAGCTTGGGAGGCAGGCAGCACCCAGCCCTGGCCACAGCTCAAGAAAGAGAACAACATCCAGGGGAGGGCAAGAGTCTGAGAGATCAACACAGAGGAGGTGCCTGCTCCAAGCCTCGACAGGGTGCCTGAGGGCAGGCCCCCAGCAGGTAGACACACACAGAAGAACTGCTCCGAGCCTCAGATGCGGCTGGGGGCAGGTCCCCAGTGGCAACACACACACACACACACACACACACACACACACACACACAAAAGGCGCCTGACAGACTGGGGCCATCATAGGACATCCACTGAGGAGTTCCAGACTGTGAGAGGGGGCAGGCTGGGCTGAGGGACCCCCACCCTCCCCCGTGCATGAATTTCGTGCACCGGGCCCCTAGTCCATTTATAATGGCCATGGTTTGGGCTGCCTACTTATTCCTTGCCTTCCAGTTTATTTCCTAAACAAAATCCTAAAAAATGTATTGCCCTTAAAGGCTGACTTTCAACTTTTATTTTCTGTTTTTCATTTCATTATAGTATAGTGATCCTCCACAAAAGTTCAGCTTACACCTCAAAAGGGGGTGAGGTGAGGGAAGACAAATAACTTCTAAACCTATAAGAGCTATTTGAGGTCAAAATTATCCCTTAAAAAATCTTCAAGTGAATTCATCCATTATGTAGACAGCAGAATATTTTAAACACATTTATAGAGCATTATTATTACTGGTAGATTAAGAATCATGAGAGCATGCGCATACAATAAAAAAAATCACGACAGCCCTGGCTGGTGTGGCTCAGTGGGTAGGAGTATTATCTCATACACTGAAATGTTGCACTTTTGATCCTGGTCAGATTGTATACAGGAGGCAACTCACTGATGCTTCTCTCACATTAATGTTTCTCTCCCTCCCTCACCTTTCCTCTCTCTCTAAAATCAATGAGCATGTCCTCCGGTGAGGATAAAAAAAAGTCATGAGAGCACAAAGAAAGACATTATCCCTGTTCTTCTTTAAAGAGTGACATTAAACACTCTCAGACTCAAGAAGCACAAGATGAATACACGATCTTGGTGTTGGTGAGTTAGTGTAACAAGTGTAGTATATGATTCATCACCATTTAAAATATTTTTATTACAGGTGTTCTTTTGGAAGTACTCCTTCACCTTCCTATAACCTTAAAGTTTACTTCAAACCCTCTATGTTAGGTGAGGCTAACATTATTTCTAATACCATGTAAATAATTTATATTAAAATATTAAGACATGCTTAGTATCATGTAAAAATATCTACTTTCCTAAAATTATGATATAATGAGGAATACTTCAATAAGATGTATGCATTAAAGAGTTGTTATTAGTTTTCATTAACTGGGTAGTTACCAGAACTGTAGAGTTGTTTCCTTTTATTAAATGGTCAAAATATCATCAAAACTAAAATATCATTTACCCTCAGCTGAAGGGTGTCTGCTTAAGAGAAATCATGAGCTGTAATGAAGAACATGAAAGCATGCCTCTCACTTCAATGCTATTAGTCATATCAAATAAAGACAAAACATCTAGGAATGAGGGCTTGCTTGTGATGCAGAGGGCAACAACCAGTATTTTTAACATGCTTTTATCTGACATTTCAATAACTTTATTAATTTCTTATCATAGTGACATTTCAATCACTTTATTAATATTTTTATTATACTGTGATCTTAGTTCTCCAATTTAAAAATAAATAATATACTATTAACTTACCAGGAATCAATTATGACACACTGCTACCCATATACATGAAATTCTTTAAATAACTGGGAGAGGTATTGAGGGGAGGGCAGAGGTATGAAAAAGTTATCTCTTTTTGGAAGCCCAGCTTCCTTATCCTGTTCCCATATAAATACTCAAACATTATGCCAGAGTTACACAAAATAAGTGGACATCACCAAACAGAGCTCCAAGAGTAGGTGTTCTGAACATGTTGGTAAAGGAAGTCACTTCATCTGAGAGGTCTCTGCCCCTTCAACCTCACCCTCCTTACCAATATACATTCATCACTAAAAAGGGAAATATTTACAAAAGTTAGTTTAGTTATGTTTAAATATTATGTTTAGCTGTCTGGAGACGATGTTCTCAAAATTTATACAAGAAATCAAGGATTAAACTTCATAACAATTAGAAAACCACTCTGTATAAAATCAAAGACTTAGTTAAAGGACACTAAAATAGTTTTACCATTGGTGTTAAATTGAAATGACTCCATCTCTTCCCAACACCTGAAACCAAAAACCTTTTAAACTTTCATGTAAACATACCGGGGCACACCAAATGCTCTGTCTGTAGCAAGGTACCACCTCTGTACAGACATTGGGTGAAAAATGTGGAAAATGCCTGAGGACTCTTTGAAGTAGCTTGGGAGAAGTGAGAGCAGGAAAGAGGCTCTTCACTAGGGTAAGTTTGTTTAGTGGAAAGTAAGCAAGTTGTCAGGGTAAAAGTTGACAATGTTGATTCCAACAGTTTGAACTGTGAATAAACATCGAAAAAGATTACGTTACTGAGATTTAGAAAAGATTCCATTGAACTCAATAGAACACGTGTGAGTGTTCAAAGATAATATGCCTTTGAACCACATTCTAGATTACCCTAAGTCCTTTCTATGCCACATTAAAGAACATGGGGTCTGACCTCCTCTAATATGTGCTTAAAATATTAAAGTAAGAATAGAATAAAAATATTTCATTTCCAATAATAGAATTGAAAAACATTAAATAGAGCTTTCTGCACCACCTGGGGCTGCCACTTAGCTCTCTCAGCCTCAATTGCCTCACCTGCAAAAAGGCTATAAAATGATCTTTACAGGGTTGCTGTGAGGATTAGAAATAAAATGGTGTAAAAGAGAAGATGGCGGCATAGGGTAGACACCGTATATGCAGCTGTGAACAACTATTTCAGAAAAAACACGAAAAGAACACACGGACACCACTCGCACCCACAAGATGGCTGGCTGAGTGAAAATCCTACAACTAGAGAAGAGTCTGAGACTCAGAGGAGCAGCGGAAGTAAAGTACAGAGGTACAGAGGCGCGCGCACAGGGCTCGGGGAGAGGGCTGGCGCCGGAGGACGCGGTTCTTTTCCAAAACGGAGAGAGCCACAAGCTCCCAGCGGCTCTGAACTCCAGTTCCAGG
>PVJC01036863.1:0-17476 GCA_004026665.1 Murina feae | reverse complement strand
GGTGGAGCCAGGTGGCTGGACCTGTGGCAGACACTCTGGCAGGGGCGGAGGATGCTCGGGCATGACCCCCAGGGTGTACCGCATTCAAGCCCCCGCCACTGAGCCTCTGAGGTCGTGTGGGCCCAATTGCTCTATTCCCAGGCCTCATAGGGCCTGGCCTGGCTGCCAACTCCGGCCTTGTGGCTGCTCACCGCCTTCTGGAACCACCGCAGGCACCATTGCTCTATTGCCAGCCCCAGACTCAGGGCAGGGCAGGCTCCCACGCCGCCCAGAACCAACCACTGGCACTATCTCTCTATTTCCAGCCTCATCTCTCTATTGCCAGCCCTGGCCACAGAACCGGGGGCCTGGGCCGCCCCCCCGGGCCTACAGCCGCCAGCCACTGCCCAGAAATGTCTGCCGGAGCCCACCAGGGTGGAAGCCAGGCCTCCGCCCTGGCGTACCCCAGCGCGATCACTCCGTTGCCGCCCCGGCTGCCTGGAAATGTCTGCTGGAGCCCTCCAGGGCAGAAGCCAGGCCTCTGCCCTGGCGTGCCCCAGGGCGATCGCTCCGTTGCTGCCCCAGCCTCCACCATCTTGGCTGGGCTAATTTGCATACCATTGTTCTGATTGGCTGTTGGCGTCCCGAAGAAACGGTCAATTTTAATATTTCGCTTTTATTAGTTTAGATGTCAAGAACTACTAAAGCATGTGCTTAAAATGGTTTATAAGAATAGCACTAGGAAGTGAACAAAAGGGGATAAAGGGTCTGTGTTCAAAGATAATACAGGTTTGGTTTTTTCCTCTCTTGTTGCTTCAAAGACTCATCTGTCCTCACTTTTAGTTTCTTTGGCTGCATCTGATTCCTTAGTTTCTAGATCTTGATGTGTTACCTTTCCCAGTTTTTCTTTATTTCCCTTTTTCATTTTAGTTTGGAGGTTTTTTTCTGACAGGCTTGTCCTTTCAATTATAGCTTTTATGACCCTTTCACTTACTTATGCCACATTTTCTAGTGAGAGGATTCTTATCGGTTTCCTCTCAGGCTCCTCCTTCCCTGTCCTTCACCTATCTTTTGGGCATCTTGTGAATGTGGTACTCTCAGTGAGTGCTGCTGACTGAATGCTTGATTAAATCGGGAAACTGCAGGTTTCACAGACACTCCAGGGAATAACCAGAATGGCTCTGCCACAGGGATTGACATCTGAATGGGCAGGAAAGACAGGTTTTCCAATCCCCCCAGGGAAGAGCCAACCAGTTTCTCCAGATTAATGAGGCAAGGGAGAACCTGTGAGGGAGGAATTCCTTTACTGAGTGCATGAGCAGTGGGAGCCAAAATGGTGATCATAAAGGGGAGGAGACAAATCTGGGGAAAAGATTGGCTAGGATAAAAAGTCAGGAAAGAGATTAGATAGTTTGAAAGAAAGCCTGCCCTCTCCCAAGCCCAAGGAAATATAGGGAAGCTTAATATAAGCCCCAGTCTCCTTAGCAGCCATGATGGGCTAGAAGGCAGTGCTAATTGTGGCCCCTGTATCATCGAGCCTTGGTTGTGTATTATCATTGTAATAATCTGGTTATTATTTAACAGGAAAGGAGTAAAGGTAATCTATATTTATACGAATAAAAGGGTAATATGCTAATTAGACTGGACGTAATTCCAGACATCCTTCCTGACGAAGCTAGGGCCCAGGTGAAGCCAGTCAGGGTCCCAGGTGCCTTCGGGGGCAGGAGGAGAGAAGCCCGTGTCCTGGGTGCTGGAGGAAAGCTGGTGCTGGCAGTCAGGGAAAGGAAAGCCTACTCTTGCATGAATTTTTGTGCATCGGGCCATTAGTCTAATCTAATAAAAGAGTAATATGCAGATTAACCCTCACTCCACTACACCCACAAGCCATGCCCACAAGCCACGCCCACCAACCAATCAGGAGCAAATATGCAAATTAACTAAGATGGCAGCAGCCACGAGCTGGAGTTGCCCTGGGCAATGGAGGAAGCCAGTGCCCTGTGGGCCCTGAGCTCTACTCAAGGCTACAAAGTTTCAATTATAGAAGATAAACAAACCCCAGATACCTGCCAGGCTGGGACTTTGGGTTCCCAGGGGCAACCCAGGCTTTGAGCGGGGAACCAAGGCAACAAAGTTTCAATTATAGAAGTTAAATAATTCCCAGATGCCTGCTTCCAGCCAGGCACCCCAGTAGGGACCCGAACCCCATGGGGGCTGTGGGCAGCCTGAAAATGGCCCTCACCCCCTCACCCAGGCTGACCACACCCCCATGGGGTGAAGGTCCCCACTGGGGAGCTTGGCAAGCCTGCAAACAGCCATCAGCCCCTCACCCAGGCTGGTCAGGGACTCCAGCAGGTAGACATCCCCTGAGGGGTCCCAGACTGTGAGAGGGCACAGGCCAGGCTGGGACCCCCCCCCCCCGACCCAGTGCACAAATTTTTGTGCACCAGGCCTCTAGTATAGAACAAAAGGCTAATATGCTAAGTGTCCTTCCCACTGTCTGACTGGTCACTATGATGCACACTGACCACCAGGGGGCAGATGTTCAATGCAGGAGCTACTGTGACGCACACTTGCCATTCACAGAGAAACAGCAGCTCAGACCTGGCCAATAAAGCAACACTCAGCTTCCCTCAAATGGGACACCACCACCTCAGAGTGACAGCCCACCAAATTGTAGCCACTGCCGCCAAGACCCCATGGTCAGCCAGGAAATGGTCGCTGTGGGTGCTGGGTAATGACACCATGTAGCAATGTCTGGCTTCCTCTCCCTAGCGACTAGCCTCCTTGAAGTTTCTTCAACCCAGGACTATGACTTGCTTTATAGCCAGGTAGAAACATTTCACACTTTAACCAAATGTCTATGAAGCATTTTCCCATTCCTCATCTCATTTGTTCCTCTCAGAAAACCTGGAGTAGGTAGATAGGAGACTCAGTGGAATCCTATTTTCTTTTCATTAGCCAGAAAAATGGAGATTTAGAAAGCTTAGAAACTTGACCTGACTGAAAAAAAGTAATAAATGGTAGAACTTGAAAATGACTCCAGATTTTCTCACTGTGCAGAATATAGTCAAACACTGCTGCAGTTAAATATTTTACCCTTTGTTCTCCCTGCATGATCTACCATAATAATCTGCTTTGTGTTGATATTTACTGCTGTGTTGCTGACAAGTACCTGAAAGAGAAATTGGGGGTGCTTCACTGGGCTGGAAAAAGTTTAGCTACATCAGAAAGTAGGTCTAATTAAGCAAGTTTATTCTTTATATATAAAAGGCTAAGTTGACTCACACATGCACAATACATACAAAGCTTTTGCTGGTACCAATCACATGCGAGTGTTTTGATCTGTCATTGTCGATTGTGAATTCTATTATAGAGAAAGGGCGAATAGTGATATTAAAATATTTCTTCTAATTAATTTCCTTTCAATGTGCATGAATTTGTGCACCAAGCCACTGTTACTAGATAATATAGGCATACCATTTATACAGCTTTGCTAATTTAACACTCTCCAAGTCTGTCCCCACTGATCGATGGAGGAAGGGACTGGACAAAAGCAGTTTAGACACATGCATAGTAAGGTCCAAGTGATGTGGGAGGATGCTTATCTATCAGTCACACCTGAAAGTAAGTCAGTGGCCAGAATAGGTCATTATGTTTCATATCTCCCAACTTCTTTCTTTCTTTCTTTTGTTAATCGTCACCTGACAATATTTTTCCCCCATTGATTTCTAGAGAGAGTGGAAGGAAGGGGGAGTGACAGAGAGAGATAAGCATTGATGTGAGAGAGACACAATGATGTGAGAGAGACTCACTTCCCTCTGACCAGGGCTGGGAAGTGAGAGCCTGCAACTGAAGTACCTGCCCCTGATCAGAATTGAACCCACAAACTTTTGGTCAGCAAGTCAACACTCTAACCACTGAGTCAAAGTGGCTAGGACCCAACTTATTTCTGTTTTAAAAATTATTTTTTTCAGAGAGGAAGAGAAAGAGAGAGAGAAATATCATTGATGAGAGAATCATTGATTGGCTGCCTCAGCTGCCTCCTGCACAATCACAACCCGGGCATGTGCCCTGACCAGGAATTAAACCATGTCCTTCTGGTTGATAGGTCAATGCTCAACCACAAAGCCACACTGGATGGGCTCAACTTCTTTCTATAATTTTTACCTAGGAATCATCTCTATTCTACCCCAAAGCTAATATCTCTACTTAACCTCTTGATAATATTTCAATATTTTCTAAGAAAAAGTCAAAATGATCATGTTACCACTAAATCTTTGTCTAGCTGGGTTCATTTTTTACTTTTTGGGGCTGCTACTTGATATATGCACACACACATACATGTCTGTCTTTCTTACTATATATACTGTAACATCTTGTGAATAGAAACAATTTTTTTTAACTTCTTAAGATCTAGCACAAGTACTAATTTATAGAAGACCTTCAATAAACTCATGTGCACTTATTTTGAAAGCAGAGGCCTGGTGCACAAAATTAGTGCACAGGTAGGGTACCTAGGCCTGGCTAGCAATCAGGGCCAATCAGGTCCTTCATTCCCCAGCTACTGGCTGCCTGTCAGGGCCTTCCTTCATTCCATGCTGCCGCCTTGTGGTCAGTGCATGTCATAGTGAGTAATTGAACTGGTCAGTCAAACTCCTGAGGGGACACTTTGCATATTAGGCTTTCATATATACACTAGGGGCCCAGTGCACAAAATTCGTGCACTTGGGGGGGGGTTCCTAAGCCCAGACTTCCCCCTCTCACATATTGGGAGCCCTCAGGGGGTGTCCTACTCATGGCTTAGGCCCACTCCCTGCTCTCTTTAAGGAATGGGCCTAAGCCGCAGTCTGGCCTCCCTTTGTGGGAGGCGACCAGTCTGATCAGGAGAAGCCACCAGCCACATAACCCTGTTGCTGCATCCACTGCCAGTCACTGCAGCCACAAAGGTGTTTTCATCAACACAGACTCCAGTCCCATCACCATGAAAAAATGACAACTTTCTTTAGGCATTTTCAAGATGTGTCTTTCATAGGATATAACATTTCTTTCTTTCTTTTCTTTTTTCCTATCCTCACCTGAGGATATGTTTCCATTGATTTTTAGAGAATGTGGAAGAGAAGGGAAAAATAGAGAGAAACATCAAATGAGAGGAACACTTTGATTGGTTGCTTCCTGCATGAGCCCTGACCTGGGCCCTGGCCAGGGAGGAGCCTGCAACTTAGGTCAGAATTGAACCCAGACCCTGCAGTTAGCAGGCTGAGGAATTATGCACTGAGCCAAACTGGCTAGGGCAAGATATGACATTTCTTATCCCTCCAGCAGTGGACCTTCATTTGTTTCCCTCCAGGAGTGTGGTGGAAAAACCCTAGATTGCTTTTTTGGATTCTTATTACCCAAATTACTAAGAATATTACTAGTGGCATACAGGGAGCTTAGCCAATGAGTGGTAATAAAAGGTGTTTCCTCAGTAGTTCACTCCAATTATCGGCTCCACCCCTGCACTTCCAATCACAGCTCCACCCCTTCCCAGGCCTATAACCTCTGGCCCAGGATGCAGGCCTGGGCAGGGGTCCCTCAGACCCCTGCCCAGACTTGTAGTCTCTGCCTGAGGCTGCAGGACTGGGCAGAAGACCCATAGGCCCTCTAATCGCCTGCTTCACAGAGCCCAGTCCTTGGCAATCATTGGCTCTGATCCTGCTCTCTGCCATCACCAGCTCTGCCCTTGCCCCACTGGCAGCCTCTGGACAAGGCTGCAGGCCTGGACAGGGGACCTCCAGGCCTCTCTGATTGCAGGCTCTGCCCTTGCCCCACTACAGCCTCTGGTCAAGGCTATAGGCCTGGGCAGGAGACCCCCAGGGCCTTGCCATTGCCGGCTTCATGCTTGGCCTACTGCAGCCTGTGGCCAAGGCTACAGGCCTGGGAAGAGAACTCCCAAACCCCTGTGATCACAGGCTCTGCCCCTGCCCCTCTGATCACCAGCTCCACCCCTGCCCAGGCCCACAGATCCCTAGCTCTGCCCCTGTCCCACTGCAGCCTCTGGCCAAGGCTGCAGGCCTGGGCAGGGGACCCCCAGACCCCTGCTTTGCCGGCTCCACCTGTGCCCAGACCCTTGCGATCACAGACTCTGCCCCTGCCCCTCTGATTGCTGGCTCTGTGGAACCCAGGCCCTTGCAATATCTGGCCTTGCCCCTACCAAGGCCTGAGGGCTCTGGCCCAGGCCTTATGCCTGGGTAGGAAACTCATATCCCTCTGATCACCGGCTCTGTCCCTGCCACCTCCATTCACCGGCTCTGCTCTTGACCATGCCTGAGGCCTCTGGCAAAGGTCTCTGGCCTGGGCAGGGGACCTCCAGCCCCCTCTGATAGCCTGTTCCCCCCCTCGTGCCCCCTGCTTCCCCCGCCACCTGCCTGCCTAATAGGCCTGACCACTTCAGTGGTGGGGTTGAGCCAGACTGGGCACCGCCATCTTGTGGCTATGAGGGCAGCCATCTTTATTATGGAGTGATGCCTAATTTGCATATTACTTTTTTATTAGATAGGATGTGGCTATGGGTGCCGCCATCTTGTGGCCATGGGGGTGGCTGTCTTTGTGATGGAGTGATGCTTAATTTACATTTTACTCTTTTATTAGATAAGGCTAGAGGCGTGGTGCACGAATTTGTGTACCAGTGAGGTCCGTTGGCCTGGCCTGCAGGATCAGGATGAAACTGGCTCTCCAATATCCTCCCACGTGGTCCCAGCTTGTGAGATAGCATAGACCAGGCTGAGGGACCCCACAATGCACCATTAGGGCTGAGGAAGAATGCAGGATGTTGGCCAGCAGGGGAGAGACTGCTGAAGGGCTTCAGGGCGTGTCTGGCCTGTTTTGCTCAGTCCCGATTGGCCGGACCCCAGCAGCAAGCTAGCCTACCTGTTGTGGCGTCTGTTCCCTGGTGGTCAGTGCATGTCATAGCGAGCAGTTGAGCGGCTTTAGCATATCATCAGCATATTACGCTTTGATTGGTTGAATGGCAAACTGGACAACTTGACACTTAGTATATTAGGCTTTTATTATATGGATAAATTGAAAAAAATCACATTTAACACCAAAGGTGCAATCTGACAAAATATTTTGCATTAGTGACCTCTTTTAAATGACATTTTTAAGAAGAAACCAGTTTATTAAAAAAAAAAAAGTCATCTTCCAGCCTGATAGTTCTTCTGCTCCTGATCATCTGTAGAAATCTCCAGGAGAGAATAGAATGAAGGCTCTGAGGTTCTGGTGGCTGCTGATGAGCTAAGTTGGCCTCTTGGTTTTGGATCACTGGGAGGCATTCTAGGCCTCTAATTGAGAAACTTTTTTCTCAAGTTCTGACATAATTGAGACTTAGTTAAAATTTAAATAAAGCTTAGTAGCAGTTGAGAGAGCATCTGAACTAACTAACTAACTATATATATAATATATATATGTATATATAATATACATACATATATATAATACTATAAGAACCAGGAAAACCCTCATTTATTCATCTGCGAGAAAGGTCTGAGGTCGTGATGAATGTAACAGAGATGACTCTCTAAGAAGTGAACATCAGCTGGGGTCACGGTAAAGGTTGAAGCTCATGTTGAAAACAGATACATTACCTAAAGTTTTGGTTTTCATGATTACAATGCTAAAATGTGGACCTTTATGTTCACTTTAAAATTATTTTAGTAATATCTACCTTCTGTTATACCTCTTCTGAGACTATAAAAACAGGGGGAAAGAAAATGAGAAGATGAAATGGAAGAAAATGAATATATGTAGAGAGAGAGGAGGAAAGTGAAAAAAAAAAGACAAGAGATGAAAAGAGAGAAAGAAATAGGACACGGTTACTTGAATTTCAAAATGTGGTCTATACTTCATAGTAGCAGAGCAGAATCAGCCAGGTGTACCTGCAGGGTGTATGGGGAAAGTGTTGAACAGAAAGGAGATAGAAATGAGGTCAGGGTTGTCATCATCTACACGTCCTATTTCTCTATCACTAAAGTCTTGTTGGAGATATTGTGTTTGTTCATGACAACCATAAGGCTGAGGTTTACAGAATTTTCTTAATTTCATTTACTGGTAATTGTATTTATTCCATTAAGAAGATTAAATAAATAAAACAGTATTCTCAATGAGATATTTTTTCTTTGTGAGAGTTTTCTTGTAAATGAATTCTAAATCACTTTTGAAACTAGGTGTCCTGATTATTGGTTAAAGAAATTAGACCACTGACCATTTTTTCAGACTATTCTTCACTCAGATGAGGCCCTCATTTCTTTCTGAGATTTCCTTTCCTTTCTTTACTCCCTTCCTGATTACTAGGCACTTTAACTGGAGGCAATCCTGTGAGGGTGCAAAGCCTAGAGATTTATTTTTTTCTTTTTATTGAATGTACTTGGATGACATTGGTTAACCAAATTACACAGGTGTCAGGTGTACATTCTGTACCACGTCACCTTGTACACTGTATTTTGTGTTCATCACCCCTAGTCCAGTCTCACCTTAAGGTTTCTGTATCTGTGATCGGCAACCAAAAGGGCACTGATACCAACAGCAATGTCAGTCCCTGTGGAAAAACTGGAAGATCTCTTGGCTCTCTGATCCCCTTGTCCTCATCTTCATCAAGGACATGAGATTCAGCCTGCCTGTTACTTTCTTCTCAGCTATTTGGGGACTAGAGGAGAGGCTTTCTCGAGAGAATGTTTCTTCTTCATGGTCCATTGATCTCTACAGACCAAGCTCTCTCCAAGACCCACATTTTTCTGCTCTTCACATTTTTCTGAAGTTTCTTGCTACCTGAGTTGATTCACATATGAGCCCCCCCTGGCATATGGTGCTTGAGTTCTCTCACTATGGCTTGGCTGGTCATGCAGAAGCTCCTTGGCTAAGTACAGAGGATCAGGGATATTTTCAATCAGCCATCTCTCTAGAATTGCCTGCTTTCTAGGCTAAATGACTGTTCCTTTGTTTATGGCCTATTTTTTTAACTTATAGAACTAAATTTCTAAAGGGCCACTCAGAATCAATGATGATAAATGAAAGATAACTTGAGCTGGTAACATTTAAACATTTCATTAGCATACTTGTACAGGATTTTAATTTTCTATGAAGTCTGATATTTTCCTGTATACTTTCTATTATTTTTTAAAAATCCATGACCATCCTAAATTTATTTTAAAAAGACATTTTATTTTGTTTAAAAATATTAAATAATGTCTTCATTAGGAATTTATTTTGTAACAGATATTAAGGTAAGCATCCAAATTTTATTTGTTAATCTCTAAAAGATTCTGCATTCATGAAGGTATCTTTTATTAAATACTAGTATGCCTTCTTTCCCCCATTTTATTATAATTAAATTTCCATTAGCAATTTTTGTGTTTGGAATTTCTATTCTGTTCCATTGACGCTTCTATCTGGAACTTTCTAGTAACATGCTTTTAAATCTCACATCGCTTTCCCCTTTGTCTTATTAACTGTGGAGGAATTCATTCTCCATTCTGGTTTAGAGCTTAAAGCTTCCTAGGAGCCCGAGATTGTCTGTTATATCACACTTGGCCTCTAGAGGGCGAAATGACACAAACTGAACTTAGTAGAAAGCCTGAAAGCAACCAGCCCTTGGAGGAAAGGCTTCTGCTTAACATGCTGGGTGAACTCGCTCACCGCTCTGCCAGTGTCTAAGTGGCTGACCTGTCTCCATCCAGAAAAGAGCGTCCTGTTTCTCACAGCTTGGACATGAAGCCCATCCTCACTTCCGTGCTTGTGATCATAGTCACACTCCGTGAGTAAAGTCTCTCTTTGTTCTCTCTTTCTGTGGTCTTCTGATTTAGAAACAGTTTAAAGAAATATTGTCCTCAGTCTTTCAGACGATTCCTGATCTAGAATTGGTGTTACAGGAGGAATAAGAGCCCAGACAGTGACTCAGCCCGAGGACATCATCTCCGTCCTTGAAGGGGCCTCAGTGCAGGTGAAGTGCAACTACGTATACTCTGGGAGCCCTGACCTTTTCTGGTATGTCCAGTATCCCAGACAAAGCCCGCGGTTACTCCTGAAGCACTTCTCAAGGGAGAGCGTCAAAGGTTTCACGGCTGTCCTTGACAAGGGTGAGGCGTCCTTCCACCTGAAGAAGCCATCAGCGCAAGAGGAAGACTCAGCCGTGTATTACTGTGCTCTGAGGGCCACAGTAGCTGGTTTTGCAAAGGAAGCAGATCACAAACCCGTGGGAGTTATAGCAAATATTTCATTGTAAGTTCTCTCTAGGGCCACAGTGGGGCAGTCTCTCCCTAGAGACTGACATTGAGTTTACCTCTTACATAGAATATCCTCAGTTGTCAATTAGCTAGATCAACCTCAAAAATTTGTCCAAGCAAATTCTCATTACCTACTCTGTCTACATTTGATCTTTAAAATATTAACTGTATTTATTCTGTCCAGTAGTACCTGGAAAGATACTTTTGAAATAAAATACAATTTAGCACAGAATAAAAAAACATTTTTTTTTTCTTGGCCCAGAGGGACTCTCCAGGTTTAAGTCCCACCTTTTCACCTCCTCTGCCACCCTATCCACCCCCACACGTGTTTGTCATCACATACCTAAGCCCAGTTCCTTAAAAGTATGATACTGTTACATGACATGCAGTTGCTGGTCTTTCTGCATGCAATGTCTTTCCTCCCCTGGACTCCTACTACATCAATTGGGGTCCAGTAAGGAGAAATATACAGTAATTTTAACAAGGGAATTTTAATGTAAACACTTAAAAACTAATAATAGAGAACTAATTACTGAGTTAAAAAAATAACTCTAAAGAATATGCGAATAGTTTACGTAGGGAGAAACTCTCATCTCTAGGACTGAGCCAAAGTTCCAAAGTAATAACATATTGAAATAAGTGCCCTCCTCTCCTACCATCACCGCAGACCTCTCTGGGGAGTGTGTGGCGCTAGCCTGCTGGATGTGAGCAGTTGGCTGAGGTGCCAGAGGAAGAGGCTTGAAAACAGGGAAACACCTATCAGGGTTTCAGTAAAATTTACAGGAAGCTGGTAAAGGGGTGCTGCTGAATTGTCTTGGGGTGCTTGTGAGACAAGGAAGATAAATCCATACACAAGTATATGTGTCTATTTCAGTAAGGACAAATTTCAGCCATCTCCATCATGGAAAATGTCTGATGTAACCAACATATCACCAGGTGTCTGCGCAAGCTCTCTAAAGAATGTGCCCGTATCAGGGACTCAGCATTAGTTTCTATAGTTGACGGATTAGGCACTCAGAAGCAGCATTAGCTAAGTCAAACTTGATAAGGGGAAATCAACGCTTTTGAATTCATGCATAATTTCCATCCCTTCTAATTGGGCCACTTTGTTCATGGGATCATTGAGCAAGCATTGGGGAGACTGGAGAAAGCTGCTTACATATCCACAGAGTGCATTAGATTGTCCATTATTAAGAGCTTCCATTCCAGTGGTCTTCCCCTGGTCGGAGAATAATTATCTTTATAGTCTTTGCCCAGAAAACGCCTCCCTAAATTTCCTTGTCACTAATCTTCAAATCCTGTTCCTTCCAAGTCTCTTACTACCCAGTAAAACCATTAGTAGATGCTCATAAATCAATGTAGATCAGTACTCCTGGCCATCTCTCTAAATAATGTAGATAACAGTGCATCTTCTAATTTTTTTTTGGGTGGTGGGCGATTTTCCTTCACCAATGTCCTTTAGTGGGGCTATGGGTGTTTTGTGTTATTTCAGTAAATGTGCAGACCACATGTACAGTAGGCTTTATTGTTTTCATCCTTAGTTAAGTGATGGTAAGGAACTCCTTAGGAGGGTGTAAGCAAGGATTAAAGGAGAGCAGACAATACAATAGAAGCTGGTGTCAAAGGAATCTGAGGCACCTATCACGTGACTTACCTATACTTTCTGGGTCTGCCTGAGCCCAATCTCTTATGTATCATTTCCACTTGATGATAGGTTGTTGCTGGACATGACCAACATTATGGCTAAGTAGGTCAGACAATGCTTGGTTCATGATGGCAGTTCAGGCTTCATGGTCACTTCTGTTTCCTAAGCTAGATACTCAGACTTCACCGAAGTCCATTAGCAAACCAGAAGCTGTCTTATTGGAAGAAATGGGCATATATTCCTCTAAATACTAGAGGATAATGCTGTGAGTCAATTATTGGTGTTTTCCAAATTCTTCATCCTGTTTACTATGGAAAGTCAACTATCAGTGTAGGATTTGCTGAATGATGAGACCAAGTGGCAATGTGGATTGCACTGAAGTCCACTGGGCAGGCTCCCTGAGGGATGTGCCCATATCAGGGACTCAGCGTTGTTCAAGCCACTTGAACAGTGGAAATGGAGCAATCACCAGCTGTAATAGTAAACCCTAGTAAAACTTAGTTCAAGTGGCGATGTGGATTGCACTGGTGATATGTTGATTGCCTCAGACATTTCCCATGATGGAGATGGCTGAAATTTGTCCTTACTGAAAGTGCAATGTGGATTGCTCTGTCTCCTCTTGTGGTAGTCTCATCCCCATTCAAAACTGGCAGCCCTACAGGTGACTCTGTAAATAGGTCAAAGCAACACTTACCCACATGTGGTGTCTCTTGCTTCCGAAATCCAAAAGGCCTATCCAGTGGCTGTGCCTCTTTTTCTGTGGCAGGTGGTGTGAGGTGCGGCTATGTGACTTTCACCTTGAAGGGGACATCTCAATATTCTTTGGACCATTGAAACCTCGGGAACTTCACTGAGATGACAAGTTTTTTACTTGTTTTAGGGTTCACTATTACAGCTGATGATTGCTCAATTTCCATTGTTCAAGTGGCTTCTTCTATTTTAAGCATCTCAGGACTTCTAGAGTTGTACCTTACCCTCCATTTCTAACAACTGTGCAATGTATTTATATTTTATCGTGGCGCCTATCACAGTGCATTCTACCTTGAGTTGCCTCCTCGCCCTACTGGGCTAAATGTTCCAGAGAAAAGCCTTTTTGTGTTCTGTCTGGTTTTTACCTAACCTTCTAACACAGAGCTCAGACACATATGTACTCACTAAAGGAATATTACTAAGTTCATGTAAGAACAAATGTAGAAACTAACAATTCTTTTCCTTGAGACAACCATCATAGTTAATATACCACAGATGTCTTTTATGTGTACTTCCTATTTCATCACAAAGGATATTAAAAAGATGTATACACCGGGGTCAAAATTTAATAATTTTGTTTTATTCATCGTGGATGTTCTTAACTCACCTTTTCATTTTTTTTTTGCAAGTATGTGGTAGTGATAAGTATATCCAATAACTACTAGCACATTTCAGTGTCATTAGTTTTACTTGTGTTAAGATGTCAGTAATTTCATTTGCCCCATCAATGTTCTTGTCAACACAGTGAAAAATCCAAATAATATATATCATGAATTTATGATGCATTTATGAATCCTATATATAAACAGCATAATTTTTAGAATTTAGATAGAAAGGAAAAAAATGCTACTTCTCCAGATTATATTTTTTCAAAGGCCGTATGAAAGAAAATTCTTTCTTTGCTAGTTAGTGTTACATTAAATTTAACAATTATTTTCCACCCTAACCAGTTTGACTCAGTGGATACAGCATCGGCCTTGTGGACTCAGTGGTCCCAGGTTCGATTCCAGTCAAGGGCATGTACCTTGGTTGTGGGCACACACCCAGTAGGGAGTGTGCAGGAGACAGTTGATCGATGTTTCTAACTCTCTATCCCTCTCCCTTCCTCTCTGTAAAAAATCAATAAAATATTAAAACAATTATTTTACACCAGTACAAACTTTATAATTTACATTTCCCATTAATATTAATTAAAATTAATTCCTATGAATGTGTAAAATGTGCATTTCCTCTTTACTCTAGATTTCATACAAAAGCCTTTTATTTTTCTTAATTTGCTTAAATTCCTACCTAGACATTAAAAATTTTTGGTATTACAAATAGAATCTTTGTTTTATATTATACTGTTAGCTAACCTCACAGTTCTTTTCCCCAAGGACAGCAATGTTTCTGGTTTCTCTTTCTTTCTTTCTTTCTTTCTTTCTTTCTTTCTTTCTTTCTTTCTTTCTTTCTTTTTCTTCTTCTTCTTCTTCTTCTTCTTCTTCTTCTTCTTCTTCTTCTTCTTCTTCTTCTTCTTCTTTGCTTTTAGATATACTTTTTTATATAAGGCCAAAATGCATATGAATATTAAGAGGACTAGATTCTGGCCCTCTTTAAGATAGTGGATACGTTCCTTAATTTCTTGGAGGTAAGTGATATCATTTAGCTACTGTTTTAAGTTTCTTCACAAACTTTTCAAACTGTCTAACATATAACAGATTAAAATGTAAACTTCTTAGTTTTCTTAAATAGCTTCAGCTCCTTGCTCAAAGGCTTTAATATTTCTTTGTTTTCTACTGACCAATATC
The DNA here is from genome assembly GCA_004026665.1 of Murina feae. Lineage (NCBI taxonomy): Eukaryota > Metazoa > Chordata > Mammalia > Chiroptera > Vespertilionidae > Murina > Murina feae. The sequence continues at coordinate 3,056 of PVJC01036863.1, read as the reverse complement.
CAGATTTATTTTTGTAGACTTCCAACCCAAATCATTTTCCAGACTTATTTCCTAAGCACTCTCTAATCCATACAGTTCCAGCCAATATTCTCTTCCTTTCCTTTTGTCAAAGGAAGATGCAAAAGTTTCTTCCTTCCTTCCCCCTTCTCCATCTCTCATTCTATTTTATGCATAAAATGTCTTTAAAAATCAGTTTTTAAAACCACTTATGAAATACCCCAGAGACAGTTTGCCATTTTTTTTGAGTGTATAGAAATAGTAGATTCACCAGGCATTAGAATGATAAAGAACATATATGCATATTGGCATAACCCATGGACACAGGCAACAATGTGGGGAGGCTGGGATGGGGTGGGTGCCGGGTAAAGGGGGCACAGTGGGGAGAAATGGGGACATCTGTAACACTGTCAACAATAAAAAAAATTTCCAAAATAGAATGACTGAATTAAAGAAAATGAGTTAGAAAAGATCTTAGGACTCTTTTGATCAAACTTCCCATTTTAAAGCTAAACAGTAGAATCAGTGTGCAATAACAGACACCAAGATCTGACTCTGATTCTGTCATTTACCTATTGTGTGATTTCCAAGCCTCAATTTTTATAATTTTCCTCCATCAAAGTGAGAGATGTATGTTCTCCGCTACCACTGAAATATTTTTTTGAAAGTGGGTACTGCTGTTATCACGTTTGTAACAGTTGTCCATCCATTGCTCCTAATCAGAGAAATACATGTGGAATATAGTTTTCTTCAGACAGTGTTGATGCTACTGACAATTTGTTTGTGGAGAAAATTGGGCATTTGTATTTCTGTGCATGTTTGGTGAAAAAAGTGAGAGAGGAAAGGTTGCACAGGGCCATGATTCTCAAGTGCAGACTTTATAGCACAACATCATCTGTGAGAGAATCACCTAGAACATCTCTCACGGTCTGGACTATTAGAGCCTATCCTGGCTTACTCCATTGGTCTCTGATGAAATGATGAATCTGTATTTTTAATGAGCATCATCTATATCAGCCACAGATTGTTGTATTACAGAAAACTCAAATAATAGTGTTTTTAAAAGGGTGGAATTCATTTTCCTCTCACATAAAGAAGCTCTACATATGCAGTCCAGGGCTGGCATGCTAGCTTTATCATGTTATGAGGGATCAAGCATCTTTCTAGCTCACTGTCTCTGGTTCTTAAGGTGTCACTCTTGTTTTTATACTTTCAAGAACCTGCCAGAGACCCATCCATTTTATACACCTTCCAGGAAGAAACAAAGATAAGTCAAAGGACAAATGGGTACATGCTGGCTGAGTCAATTATTTCCAGAAACTCCACCCAACAGCTTCTTCTTATATTTCAATATTCAGAGTGTATTCAATGTCCCCACACCTCTCCCACCTGCAAGGGAGGCTGGAATATCAGGGTTATTATTATTTTTTTACCTCAACAGGTTGAAACCCACATAAAAATTGTGATTCTATTAATTAGAAGTATGAGAGAGTGAGCATTGTGTAAAAAATAGCACACTCTCAGTTTAGGATATATTAGGTTTTAGCTGTGTGTTTTTTTAATTCACAGTTAATCATTTTTGAAATAGCATATCCACTATGTCTCTAAGACCTGTTGAATTTGCCTCCTAAGAGTCATCCAGAAAGTATCACAGCTTCCACAGTCCAATTCTACATCCTAATTAAAAATCCATCCTAATCCCTTACTCCCCAGCCCACTTGACACACCCCATCACTCTCCAATGAAGCCCTTACTGCTACAATGACAGTGGTCTTGCCTCAGTAGCCAATATTTTCAGAAATTGGCTACTGGGATCTCCATTTGTTTTTATTTATTTATTTATTTTAAAAAACATTTTTATTGATTTCAGAGAGGAAGGGAGAGATGATAGATAGATAGATAGATAGATAGAAGATAGATGATAGATAGATAGATAGATAGATAGATAGATAGATAGATAGATAGAAACATGAGTGATGAGAGAGAATCATTGATAGGCTGACTCCTGCACACCCCATCACAACCCAGGCATATGCTCTGACTGGGAATCAAACCATGACCTCCTGATTCATAGGTGGGTGTGCACCACTGAGCCGTGCTGGCTGGGTCCCATTAGCCATTAAGATAATCAAATTTCCTTCTTTCTCCTTCCTATCCAGTAACTCATTCAATACACTTCCTGTATTTTAAGCCTTCTCAAAGAACTATGATAATATTGTAGAAAGAGCAAAAATAAAAAGACAGTTGAGTCCTAACCGGTTTGGTTCAGTGGATAGAGCGTCAGCCTGTGGACTGAAGGGTCCCTGGTTCGATTCCGGTCAAGGGCATGTACCTTGGTTGCGTGTACATCCTCAGTGGGGAGTGTGCAGGAGGCAGCTGATTGATGTTTCTCTCTCATTGATATTTCTAACTCTCTATCCCTTTCTCTTCCTCTCTGTGAAAAATCAATAAAATATATATATTTTTAAAAAAAGATAGTTGAGTTTCTCAGACAGGAGCTCATGGATATCTGGAGGATAATGGATAAATTCTTGGAGTGCAGCAGAAGTTGGCAAATTATGGCCCACAGGTTAAACCTGCCTGCTACCTGTATTCTTTGAAGTTTTATTGGAAAACAGCCTTGCCCACTTATTTATGCATTGACTAAGGCTGCTTTGTGCTGTAACAGCAGAGTTGGGTAGTTGCAACAAAGACCAAATGACTTCAAAAGTTAAAGAATTACTATTTCACCCTTTACAGAAAAAAGTTAGCCAATCCCTGGGGATAGGACTTACATGAGAATACTTGGAGTTTTGGTTTTGATGTAAGACCTGTGAGCCTAAAATGTTTATATTTAACTCCAAGTTTTGTGTACATAAGGTATCATAAAATTTAAAGAGTAGTCAGTATCAGAATTGTCTTTTAAAGACAACTGTACCTACCAGACATGTCCATTCATTCATTTATTCACTCATTCTTCAGATAGTTTTTGAACACCAGCTATGAACCAAGGGACTGTATATTTTCAGAAAATTGAATAGACTTATAAGATCAATAGACTCATAAGATTCCTGATCTCA
>PVJC01036862.1:0-17487 GCA_004026665.1 Murina feae | reverse complement strand
CTAGGTATATGCCCTTGGTCAGAATTGAACCCAGACCCTGCAGTCAGCAGGCTGAGACATTATGCACTGAGCCAAACCAGCTAGGGCAGGATATGACATTTCTTAGACCTCCAGCAGTGGACCTTCACTTTTTTTCTTCAGGCGTGTGGTGTACAAACCCTAGCTCACCTTTTTGGATTCTTATTACCAAAGTTACTACGAATATTACCAGTGGCAAACAGGTAGCTTAGCCAGTGAGCGGTCAGAAAAGGTGTTTCCTCTGTAGTTGACTCAGATCACTGGCTCCGCCCCTGCCCCTCCAATCCCATCTCCACCCCTGCCCAGGGCTGTAACCTCTGGCCTAGGATGCAGGATTGGGCATGGGACCTCCGATCACCAGCTTCACAGAACCCAGGCCTCTATGATCACTGGCTCCACCCCTGCCCCACTGTCAGTCTCTAGCCAAGGCTGCAGGCTTGGACAGGGGACCCCTAGACCCCTGCTTTGCTGGCTCCACCGGTACCCAGACCCCTGCAATCGCAGGCTCCGCCCCTGACCCTCTATTGCTGGCTCTCCAGAGCCCAGGCCCCTGCCCAGGCCTGAGGCTACTGGACCAGGCCTTATGCCTGGGTAGGGCACCCTCATACCTCTCTGATCACCGGCTCTGCCCCTGCCCCCTCTGATCACCTGCTCCACCCCTTAGGCTCCTACCTCCCCCGCCACCTGTCTGGCTAACAGGCCTGACCACTTCAGTGGCAGAGCTGAGCCAGACTGGGCGCCATCATCTTGTAGCTCTGGGGGCGGCCATCTTGTGGCTATGGGGGTGGCCATCTTTGTCATTGAGAGATACCTAATTTGCATATTACTCTTTTATTAGATAGGATATAGGAACATATGCTTTAATAATCAGGTAAACTAAGGTAGAATCCAAGTCCTCTTAGTAAAATTGAGGACACTTACCTGAAGAAGAATGCACTGAAATTTTTTACAAAGGTGAACCAATGAAGTACCTGCATGAAGTAGCAAGATTTCTCCCTTAAATAAGTTAAGGTTTGTTTCATACCATGAATAAGTAGTCAAGGTCCCAAAGTTTTATATCATAGTGCATTTCCTTATTATTTTTAACTTGTGTTGTTTTTTAAACATGGTGTAACCAAGTACTTACTTACCTATAAACCAAAACTTAATAATAAAACTCAAACAGTATCACTCTTTGGTGACCTCTCTAAGCCTGGCTGCTTTCAATACATAATCCTAGTTACTGAAGAAAGCTGTCTGTTGTGTAAAGTTGTTACCAATAAGCCAGTCAAATATTGGAAACTGCATACCAAAGTAGTGGATCTTAAATCACTTATCCTGGAAGAAATTGCCTAGTGAGACTAGTCGTTTCTTATGGCTTCAGGTATGTAGACCATTAGATTAAAACTCTTCCATCTGTATATAGGGGCACATTTATCTTTTTAACTCCTATAGGGCTAAGAGGATATAGATTAAGGTGACCAGACATCCCGCTTTTGGCGGGACAGTCTTGATTTTTAACAGTTTGTCCCACATCCCGCAGCATTTTTAAAAAGTCCTGATTACTCTTTGTAATATTTTAAGTAATAATAAAAAAAAGAAAAAAAAGCCCCCCCCCCAGTCAATGGTGTACCGCTTTAAATCTAGTCACCTTAATATAGATTTAAGCATTATAAGCAAGAACACTTTGTGTGCCTAGCACAAAGAATAAAAGAATATTATATAATTGGATAGTTTTGTGAGATGATGAACAAGTAGTCAAAGTTCCAAAAAATGATCCTCCTCCCCCATTTTGAGCCATGATACTTATAAATCTACTAGGGGCCCAGTGTACAAATATTTGTGCACTCGGGAGGTCCATCAGCCCGACCTGTGCCCTCTTGCAGTCTGGGACCCCTCTGGGGATGTCCACCTGCTGGTGTGCCTGGTTAACCTGGATGAGGGGCTGATGGCTGTTTGCAGGCTGGCCAAGACCCCCAGTGTGGATCCTCACCCCATTGGGGTGTGGCCATCCTGGGTGATGGGCTAAGGGGCGCTTTCAGGCTGCCCACAGTCCCTTCAGGTTTTGGGTCCCTATTGGGGTAACTGGCCAGCCTGGGTGAGGGCCTGATTGCTGTTTGCAGGCTGGCCAAGCCCCCCAGTAACGTCCCTCACCCCATTGGGGTGTGGCCAGCATGGATGAGGGGATGATGGCTGTTTTCAGAATTTCAGTCTGCCCACAGCTCCCATTGACCCAATTTCCCAGCAAGGCTGGCTGAAAGCAGGTTTCTGGAGTTTGTTTATCTTCAATAATTGATACACTGTTCCTTTAAGCCGGAGCCTAGTAATGAAACCTCCTCTCTACTTCAGCTCTGGCTTCTATAATGAAACAATGTTTAATTAGAAGTCAGGCCTGGCCTGCTGTTTGCTTTAGCTCCTAGGATTGAAACAATGTTGCAAATATGATGTTCCCTGGAGCGGAGAGATGCCCAGGCAGCCCATAAACAGTTTTACTCCTGCTGCAACGGACGATGCCTGTTTACTCAGGTCCCTGAGTGCCGGCCTCCATGTTGGCTGGGCTAATTTGCATACAGTTGCTCTGATTGGTTGGTGGGTGTGGCTTAGGCATCCCGAAGAAATGGTTAATTTTAATATTATGCTTTTATTAGTTAGGATCATTAGTGGTTAACTCCTTTAGGTGTTTATTACAAGAGAAAATAAAATACCATAGTTCAGGTGTTCACAAACTGTATTTTGAATCAGAATTACTTGGGGAGCCTGTTAAAGAGGCAGATTTTGTACTATACCTTTAGATTACTTGATTCAGCAGTTCTGGGGTTAGACCCAAGGAGCTGTGTTTTAACAAAAGCCTTGGAGATAATGCTGATGCAAGGCCTCAGCTGACCTCACTCTCAGAAGCATTCTTTGCAGACATTCTCAAACTATGGCCCACAGGGCACATGCTGGGTGTTTTTGCCGCCGCTGCCTGTCCTACTTAAAATAAGATATGGGCAGTGTGCTAGGAATTCATTCATAGTTTTTTTTTAACTATAGTCTGGCCCTCCAGTGGTCTGAGGGACAGTGAACTGACCCCCTGTTTAAAAAGTTTGAGGACCCCTGCTTAGGGCATCATCCCCTGGCACTATATGGGGGTTCTTGTTTGGCCAGATAAAAGCAAGACCTTGGAATGAAGGTACAGAGGACACTTCTAGAGTAGGAGAGCAGTGAACACTCAACAGTTTTAGAAAAGTGCAGATCATCTAGTTCATAAGGGCCATTCCCGGATGCTTAAGAACCATCTGGAAAGCAGGAGAATAGATATGAATAGTATAGTACTGGAAAAGATATATGTATATACCAGAAATTTTTTTACTATATGATAGACAGTGCTGTAAGAAAGAGTTGGTAATAATAGAGATTTCTAAAAAATAACTTTTCCACCTTAGCTTCCAGCATAAAAAGCAGTTCAGTTATCCTGTAATCAGAACAATAGTTTCATATTTCCATTTTATTCAATTTAGTAAAAATATTTAATGATACATCTCATTAAATGTTTCTTATGCAACTCACATGACAGAAATCAACACAACTAAAATATCTTTGCAGCATGTCTTTGTACTACACATATTCATTCTCAATTTTTGGATTATAATGTGAGATATAAACATACAATAAAATGGAAAAATGGTGCTATCATTTGTCATAGAAAAAAACCATTCAGTCATCAAGTGGTGTAATATACCTAAAGATTCAGAAAACAAGATGTTAAAAAAGAGTAGAGTATAATAGAAAGGAGAGAGTGAAGTCTTAGATGATCTCAGATACAATGATAGAAATTTCTGAATTTCTACCAGAAATAAAGATTGTGTAGAAGCAGATGCAAAGTTTTTCAAGCTACACTACTCCAACCTATACATTAGACATTACCATAATTCTTAAAATATTTCTGGGGAACAAAACTAAAGAGAAAAAAAATCATAGAAAATAGTAACAGAAATGAATAACAATTCCCTCAAACATTTACAGCTTTACTATTTTTTAAGGTATAGTCATGGGAAGTGCAGTTGCAAAAATTAGGGCTTCTCCCACCAAAAAGCACACAATCTAGTGGAAGAGACAAAAATGTGACAAACAATCACAGCATAGTTTTTTTAGTACAATAACAGAGAGTTAGTACTTATAAGAGAGCTCAGAAACAGGAAATAATTATTCTAGATGTAAAGATAGAAGGTTAAGGAAGGTTTGGCTTTTGAATGCTGAGCAGGAATTTGTAAAGCATTCAATGCTTGGGGAAGAGCATAATCCCAGAGCATTATAATGGGGAATAGCTGGTATCCAGATGAGGGTTGGATCCTATGAGAACAGGACACAAAACACTCCTAAAGTTTGAGGATAATGAGCATTCAGAGGTGAATAAGAGTGTGAAAATGGCATCTCTTACTTTATAATGTGGCTCAGGTCTACATTTTGCATAAATGTAGACTTGACATTTGTGGCAAGGGGATTTATATCATTATTATTAAGAACCAGAGGCTCAGTGCATGAGACTTGTGCATTCACGGGAGTAGGGGGGTCCTTCAGCCCAGCCTTCATCCTCTCACAGTCCAGAAGCTCTCAGGGATGTCTGACTGATAACTTAGGCCCACTCCCTATCTAAGCCATCAGTTGGACATCCTTAGTGTTGCTGTAGAGGCGGGAGGGGCTCTTGCCACTTCAGCTGCACTCTCCAGCTGTGAGCCCAGCTTCTGGCTGAGTGGCTCTCCCCCTATAGGAATACACTGACCACTAGGGGGAAGCTCCTGCATTGAATGTATGTCCCCTGGTGGTCAATGCTCATCATAGTGAATGGTTGTACCACCGTTTGGTTAATTTGCATATTAGCCTTTTATTATATAGGATAAGTATACCTTATACAGATCCCAGGAGTAATTGATTAAATCTAGATTTCCACCATCCTAAAGCATTTTTTTCTTCCTACCCTTAACTTTGCAAACTTTATAATTACGTGTGTGTGTGTGTGTGTGTGTGTTAAATGACTTCATCCTTCTATTCTTTGGATGAAATTCCTACTGTATCCTATGACAGCCTTTTTCCTCTTTGCTGAAATTGCTAAAATATTTTTTCTAATATTATATCCATGTCTTTTCATATTTTCCTTTATTGTCTGCCTCCAGGCAAATTAATTCTTCCTGGAGAAACTTCCAGAGGTCGCTGCCTTTCCAAACATTGTAAGAACATTGGCAATGGAAAGTAATATCAGACTTTTCTGAGTGGGGCTTTGTGGGAAGAATAGCAGGCTTACTAAGAGAGCTGACACTGAAGCTGGGTGGGCATAAAAGGTCCTCAGTAAGAAAATCCAGACCATACTGGATTCTTTCACCAGCCCAGCACAGGAATACTCGCTTTATTGTGTCTACTACTCACCAAGTTTAATCCTTTAGGCACTCAGTATTTTCTTTCTGAATGTGAAACCATCTTTGATGTGACTCTGTCTTTCCTCAAGTGCTCCTTTCCTCCTGTATACTTTAAATATTGACTACTTTCTGTCTGTTTTTCTGTCTTGAGCTACTCTAGCTACAAACTTTTCTTCTTACCTTCTTAATTTCTGGACCTCATATAATCAAGAAACATTGTAAAAACTGCACATAATTTGAGAAGGACAGATGCTATAATCCTTGTCCTGGTATTGCATGTGCCTAGAGGAAACAGGAAAATGCTTAAAATGGTTCCAGCTAATTTCAAAAAGAAAGGCATAAACTGCTGCCTGAAGCAGAAGGCTGGAGAAGACTGCCTGTGTCATCACAAGCAGCTGTTCTCATCCAAAACAGTAGAATGAGGAAAAACTCAGATTCCAGCTGGGTAACAGAATTGGAGAGATTAAACATATAATTTTGATTAAAATCTTTCTTCTGTAACTTTCACACATATTTCTCTATAAACATTTTCCTTTTTTTGGCTTCAACTAAGAGTCAATGTGGTTCAGTGAGGAAAAACACACATAAATTTACACACATATAATATTGAGACTACAGATTTTAGCCTCATGCAAGATTCTTTTTTTTTGACCTTGGGAAAGAATACATTGTGCTCATCTAAAACTAATAAATTATGCAAAGTAAATTCTGGATCAATTTGGGAATATTTCTACGATAAAGAAAACATAATTTCCATTGCCCTGATGAAGTATGTTGTATAACTTTTAAAGAATATTATTTTTTTATCTTTAAATAAATATACACTATGAACTAAAAGCAGAGAAATAGTAAATGGCATTTAACAGATTAAAATTCATATAATTTAGATAGTATAATAATTGCAAAGTTAAATTCTCACAAGAAATATATTTCCAGAAGACATAGTTGTGGTCTATTGTAATAAATTATTGATTTATAAAGAACAACAAAAATTAGGAATTATTAGAAAAAGTTAGTATGGCTTAGACAAGCAAAGACATTTCCTATCAAGACTAAAAATTGATAAGTCAGAAAGAGAACAGTTGACTAATATGATTATAAATTGTTAAGCCTCTGTGTGATCTAAACATTCATTGGCATAGTTTAATGACAAATTATGTAATTGGAATGCATATTTTTAAAACGTACCACAAAAGGAACTAAAATTTATGTACATGAGTTATAATTCAATAAAAATAAAATTTTGTGATAAAATGTATTATGTGCATGAAAATATTTTAGAAAAAATACAGTCAATAAATATTACAAGGTAATCATTATCACCAATAATCAGAAAATTACAATTAAAGCAACATAGTATTTTTCAACTATAAGCAAAAGGGTATTCTGACAAAGTATTGACAGAAGTATAGGTGATTACAGCACACAAATGAAAATATGTAAAACAAAACATTTCAATTACAAGGAATCTCTTTGTCCTATAGAAACACAAACATGTGTGTACAAATATATGTTCACCATAATGTTGTTGTAGTAGAAAAATATTTGAAACCTTCTAATTTTCCAAAAACTAGGGGACAATTAAGTCATTTGTATATGTAAAAGCCATTAAAAAGAATTGGATAAAACTACTGTCAAGAGCTGTCAAGGGTTTCAGATTTTACCCTACTTACAAGTTAATGAGTTAGTCTGTCACAATTACATGGGTGCTGGTAAAAGACATGAGGCTCCTGGGGAAGAGTCAAAGAATTTTGTTATTCATGGAACAGCAAGTATCTTCAAATTTATGTTCACCTAGCTTGCCTTGACCAAGGGAGTGATGCAGAAAGGCTTCCTTGGAGGTTGTACCCATATTAGTCTTGTATCACAGCTTAAGAACTTGGATTTAGGGAACCGGAATCTTTTACTAGTATAGTAGGTATAGGAAAACTTTCTGGAACTTTTCCCTACAGGGAGAAATTATCTTTATTATAATGGCCAGTGAACAAATCTGTCCTTGTTTCTGAAGGGAAACATTTCTATCTTCCAAAACTGTTTTGTCTACAAACATTCTTGAAAAAGTAATTCTGAATAAAAGAGAAGTCAGTGCCTCTGCTTTCAAGTTGGGTAGAAAGAAGAGACCCATAGATTATTGTGTCCCACTAATATACATCTCTTGTTTTATAACATTTTGACATCTGTCAGTTCTCTCTGTGAGTATGCTACTACTCTGATTAATCTGACCAACAAGGCTAGGATCAATTTGGATCGCACAGCATTTAGTTAATGCTACCAACAGTAGGGCTCAAAGAATCCTATATAATAAAGAGGGAATATGTAAATTGACCAGCACTCTGCCCCAAAGATGGCAGTGCCCACAGCAGAGGTGTGAGGGGCAGTTTCCATAACACAAGATGGCTGCACTCACAGCAGAGGCCGAGTTCCCTTAATGAGCCTTAACAATCAATCAGTAGGGACCTGAGGCTGAACCTCCCTCTAAGCCCACCCCATGTGGGGCTTGACAGGGGACCTCAGGCCACTCCCCCCTGCTTTGGTGCCAGGCCAGGAGACCTCAAGCTATGCCCCCACCCAGCAGGGCTTGATGGGGGATCTCAGGCCTTGTCCCCCACCCCAGTTCCAGGCCAGGGAACCCCAGACCATTCCCCCCTCCACGGGGCTTGACAGAGGACCTCAGAATGCGCCCCCCTCCTGATGTCAGACCAGGGGACCTGAGGCTGCACCCCCCGCCTGGTAGGGTTTGATGGGGGATCTCAGGCCACAGCCCTAACCCAGCGGGGCTTGATGGGGGACCTCAGACAGCACCCTCTGCCCCAGTGCTGGGCCAGGGTACTTCAGACCATGCCCCTCACCCAATCACTGGGAGGAGAGACCTAAGGCTGTGCCCCCTGCTCCACAGGGCTTGATGGGGTTACTTGGGGCTGCACCCCTCACCCTGCAGGGCTTGACGAGGGCCCTGAGGCTGTGCCCACTGACCGGCACCCGGCCGGCCAGGGCACCTGAGGCTACACCCTCCGCTGTAGGGACTTGACTCTGGGTTCTGTGGTGCACCTGAGACTCTGACAAGAGGAAAATTTTCACATACATTTTACTAATTTTCTTTCATATCTGACACTTTTATTATAGAAAAAGGACAAGTGGCAATATTAAAATATTTCCTCTAAATAATCCCTTTTTAAAAAAATATATTTTATTGATTTATTACAGAGAGGAAGGGAGAGAGATAGAGAGTTAGAAACATCAATGAGAGAGAAACATTGATCAGCTGCCTCCTGCACACCTCCTACTGGGGATGTGCCCACAACCAAGGTACACGCCCTTGACCGGAACTGAACCCGGGACCTTTCAGTCTGCAGGCCGATGTTCTATTCACTGAGCCAAACCAGTTACGGCTAAATAATCCCCTTTTAATGTGCATGAATTTCATGCATCAGACCTCTAGTAATTATATAACCAACCTGGTACATTGTTTTCAACTATACACCTTTCCAAATCTCTAATTTCTTAAATCAACCAGTTGAACAAATACAACAACTCATCAGAGTCTACCTTAGTGTGCTTGGGCTGTCATAGCAAAACACCACAGACCGGATGACTTAAATGGCAGAAATTTATTTTGTTATAATCTGGAGACTAGAAGTCCAGGATCAAGGTTCCAGCCAATTACGTTTCTGGTATGAGTCCTCACAAGGCCTTTCTTTAGTGTGTACATGAGGGGAAGAGAAAGAAAGAACACAAGTTTTCTGGTTTCTTTTCTTATAAGGACATTGATTCTATCAGATCAGGCCCTATACTTATGCCCTCCTTTAACCTCAATTACTTCTATTAAGACCCTGTATTCAAATAATATTACCTTGAGTATATGACTTTGACATATGAATTTGTGTATAGCTAGTGGAGACAGTAACATTTAGTCCACAGCAGAAGGCTAGGTAGATTTATCCTTAAGTATTTTTATTGACTTTTATACTTGGTATTACCTTTACCAAGGCATCAAAAGGGTGTGATTACACAGAATCCACCTTGGTTCATGAAGACGAAATCTAGTACAATTCTACTTTCTAGAACAACATTGGCCAGTGAGTAAAAACTGACATGTATGCCTTCTAGGGCCAACACACTGCTTCCATAATACTTGAAGACCTCATTACCATCTCTAACTGGAGTGAAATTTACCATGTTTTCTGCAGAGAGGCTTTTGTACAGGAAGTACAGGTGGTGCACTTGATTCCCATGGAAAGAAAGCGTTGTTTACTATAATTGAGGTCCCACCAGTGTGGACTACATCAGAGGACACAGGTTTATAGTGGCTCTAATGCAGCCTCCCAGACAGCTGGTAAACCTTAATATTCCAGATTCATTTTTAATAATTGAATATAGTCCTTGTTTTTGGACGTTCTAAGGGCAGTCTGCTAAACCCATGGTGTATGTCCATCCTCAGCACGATGACATTAATCTCTCCTGTAGAATGACTAAAAAGAGGGAACATCCAAGAGTATACATGGGAGGTGCAGGAACTGGAGACATCTCCTGTTCTTTCTGATAGCCTTTTCTATAAGATTAGGAGAAATAGTTATTAATTTATGTTTGGAGCTAGCTAATAGTCAGCTCAATTTGAGCTGCTAGCAAGAATTTAGGAGAGCTGCACCACACATTTTCATTTGTGAGAAAGGCTCCAGGGATCGTTCTGAAATACAAAAATTAATCAATGTTTTCCCCTATACAATATCTTTTAGGATGTAAGGCATTCCTCTCCCTCCATCTTCACAGTAGCAATGCATTCTATTCCAGCAGCCATAATTCGTCTTTTTTTTTTTCAATCATCTCCTGAGAGTCAGGCATAAGAGGGACAGAAAATTTTTATAAAACTTAACCATAGTTAAATATGAATCCTCTAGGTCCCCTTTTGTCCAGGCTGTATCTGGATAGCTTATCAACTAGGTTAGCTATTGTTAAGGGAAATAACGAAACACCATGCTCAGGAATGGTAGAGGCAGAATCCTGAATTTTCAATATAGAACATTATAATTATTGCCCTCCTTTTTGGCCTGATTATTTTCCAGAGGAAGCTTCTAAGAATATGTTATTTCTTTTTTTAAATATATTTTATTTATTTTTTTCAGAGTGGAAGGGAGAGAGATAGAGAGTTAGAAACATCGATGAGAGGGAAACATCGCTCAGGTGCCTCCTGCACGCCCCCTACTGAGGATGTGCCCACAACCAAGGTACATGCCCTTGACCAGAATTAAACCTGGGACCTTTCAGTCCGCAGGTCGATGCTCTGTCCACTGAGCCAAACCGGTTAGGGCATGTTATTTCTTTGTGGAAAAGAATTCAGTGGAAAAAAGCCTGCCTTATTAAGATATGTAAATCAGTTGTGATATATATATTAATGTTAAGGCCTAGAATCAACTAATCAAACTGAAATAGAAACCCAATAATCTGAAAAAGTGTCAACATCCATGAGGAAACACATTTAGCTTTGATAATTGTTCAAGGGTTCAATATAGTCATTGTGACAGGCATAGGCAGGGCAATGTGGCTTGTGTCACATTGTCACATTTTTCCTACCGTGAAAAACCAGGACAATTTTTGACAGGGGTCACAAGTCTGGCATGTTGTGGTGGTCTCTGCATCAGAAACATTGAATATTTTACTTTGTGCCAAGTTTCTACTGGTGAACGTGTGCACCCATGTACAGTACAGTGACAGATCCATGCAGCATTGGCGGCAATTCAATAATTACAGAGTTGAGCAATTTCATATGTGTGATTCTGACACTTTGTTCAGGAGCTACAATTTGTTTCCAGAGACTACTACAGAGAGAGGGAAAGTCTTTAATTTTCCAGGTAGCAACTGAAATAGCTAAGCTATTGGTAATAGTAAAAGTATAACAAGGTTCATCAAGTGTAGTATTGACCAGAAGCATGAGAACAACCATGAGCTGTGAGTGTAGTGATCATATCCATTTTCAGTTCTGTGTAGTCTAAGAGTGGCCACAGTCCAGTGAAACTATTGTTTCAGCTTAGCCTGTCAGTGAAGCATGTCCAAGAATTTAGGAGAAACTATGAATTGAGGCCACATTTATATGATACATGATCTGTATATTGCATGGTGTGCCCACCACCCAAATTTGAATCTTCTTCCATCATCATACATTTGACCCCATTTACCCTTTACTATCCCCCACTCCCCTCCCTCTGGAAAACACCATACTGTTGTCTGTGTATATGAAGGTTTTTTGTTTGTTTTACTTATTTGTTCATTTGTTGCTTTCAGTTTTATAGCCCACATGTGAGTGAAATCATATAGTTCTTAACTTCCTATATGACTTATTTTGCTTAGCATGATATCTCAAGGTCCATACATGTCACAAATAGTTGTATTTCATCTGTATTTATCTCCATTTAAAAAGTGAGAATTGTTGGGTCTTCCTCACCTTAGTAGTCATTGAGACTGGCTTGATCCATCTATAACTGGAAAAACAGTATCAAGCTTGAGGGTCACAAGGCCTCCTTGGGTCAGGTGTTCAATTTCAGCAAGATCTCCAATAACAAGTTAATAGCTGCTTCTCAAAAGACTGAAAAATCCAAAACCCTGAGTGGTGCCTCAACCTGGAGGCTACCTCCATTTGCTAGGTGATCTGATTGAAAAAAAATTATCAGTCAGAGACTTGTAACTCAAAGCTATCAATAGGGTTATTAGCCCTAAAGGTACTAACACTTCTTAATATGTGGCTTTTATTTCCAATTGGGATAATTCTCTCTGGTAAAAACAGAAAAGGAATTATATCATGTAACATTAATCTCTACTATACACTTAGGCATGGAGGCAAGAGAAGCATTAAATGAGCCAAAAGACCCCACTTACAAAGTCATGTTAACTTTTTTCCCCTACTGTGAACCCAGTCCTAAGATCAGTTGAATCTAGGTCACTCTTAGCCCGATGGAGTCGGCATCATCAAACCTTCAATAATTCCCCTTCCTAGAGCTCCCCAGTATATTATTTGTGTACATATAAGCTCTATACCTAATCATCTTTGTACTTAAAGTAGAAAGGTTATAACAAAAGGGGAGGGAGGAACCGGAGGTCACTGTACTAGTAAGCTTTGAGAAGCCTGGCAGCTGCTCATGGCTTAACTAAATAAATTTTGAATGTTTTAGATCCATCCAAAGTTCTATATCTTCACTGTTGACATTTATTTAATCTTTGAGGATTCCTTGCCTCAGTTTCTATAGTCACATTGCCCTTCAGCTGGTTCTTTGACCTTGCTGTTCCATTATCATAACAAAATTATTTTGTTTTCCCTCTTAAAGAAGAGTAGAAACAAACAAAACACCATTTGGGTGGTTTGCTTATCAGCCTCCAAACACTCAGAAACAGGTAGGACAGTGAGGGCTTTTTGCTACTTGTCCCATCATTTGTGTAACATTATGCACTACTGGATCTCAGGTAGTCATTTCATAGTGAAAACCTGGCTTGGAAGGCCCTCATCCTTTCTCTTCTAAAGAGTCATGCCCTGTCCCCATCATTATCAGAGCTGCCAAGAACACTTAAAGGTTTGAGATATTATTCTACTTGGCAACTAACAAGTTAACCTTGTATAGTTTCATGGGTATTGACAAAAGACGTGAAATTCTGGGGTCAGAGATGGAGGACTTTATTACCCACAAGACAGCAAGCAACATGAACATCATATTTGTATCTTTTCTCCTTGACCCCAGTCCCATAGGGGCAACATAGTAAAGAAAAATGGATGCTTTGCAAACACTGGGTTTTCTCACACCTGATAAAGCTCAAGTTCAGGAACTAGAATATTTTTAAAGGGCTTATAAGCAAACCTGCTTAAATTTGCCCTTGAGGGAAACATTATCTTTATTACACCAAACAGGACAAAAGACTTTCCCTTTGCTCTGGAGAGAGACATTATGATTATCTTTGAATATTGTTTGCTCTATACATATCCTTGGAAAAATAGTCCAGAATAAAATGACAATTAGTGCCTCTCTGTTCACAGAAACATGAGACTCAAGAAAAATGTGTCTCCCAACAATATGCATTGTAATGTAATAATATACAACTCATAATTTTAAGTAAAATGGTCTAAGCAGGATATATATGGTATGGAATTATTTATGTAAAGAAATATGATTGGGTTTGGCTTCTCTTAATGTTTCTACTTTGTTTAAACCTTAATCAACAAGGATGATTTTAAGTATTATTTATATAATAATAAACATTAAAATAAAGTGAATAGAATTAAAAGACTATAAAATATAAAGTTGTTTAAATATAGAAATGTTTCTCTACAAATTATGATAATAACTGTTATTAATATGTTACTTTTGTTATCTGAAACTCATTCTCAAAAATCTTTAGTTGTTCAAGTAAGTTCTGTTTTAGTTTATAAAAAGATGTCTTTTGCCAAGGCAAGGTTTGAAAATCTGCTGCTTTTCTAGAAAGACATAAAGTTTAACTTTCAAGTAGTGGAGCAGTTGTTGTTGAGTTTTTGTTTTTCTCTTCTTCAGAGCAGAAGAAAATCCATGTGCTCTGGATTTTAAAAAACATGCGTATATGAATATAATTTATATAAATGCATATATATATATATATATATATATATATATATATATATATATATAATATAGAGGCCCAATGCACGAATTCATGCATGGATGAGGTCCCTTCGGGTGGTCCCTTGCCCCAGCTCATGCCCCCAGCCTTGCAGCCCCACAGCCCCACCTGGCACCCCGCCTTTGCCTGGTGAAACCCCCCACCTGCTCCATCATCCCACCTGTGAGGCGATCGGGGCAGCCCCTCACTCAGCTCCCTCAGCACCTGGGAGCTGGGTGGCAGCCCTGCCCCCCCCCCCCGCCTGGTCACCGTCTGTGGGGTGATTGGTGAGGTGATCAAGCCCATCCTCACACCCACCTTGACCTCTTGCTGCCCACTCACCTGTTCCACATCCTGCCACAGTCCTGCTCTCCTCCCATTGGGGCCCATGAGGGCCAGCAGCAACTCCCCTGCTGCCCACTGCCATCACCACGTTGCTGATGCCTGCCATGTTCTGCATTGTCCCCAAGTGGTTAGTACACATCATTATAACCGGTTAAACACCCAGTCAAATGACCACCTGAGGGGACAATTTGCATGTTAGGCTTTTATTATGTAGGATATATATATACACACACATACACACATACATACACACAGGGTGCCCCCAAATGTATGTATTACTTAACAGCTGATAATTCAATTTTAAAAATGAATGTATTTATGTATTTTAATAAAAACTGCCTTTATAATTATTCAAAGTGTGTGTATAGCCCTAACCAGTAGGCTCAGTGGATAGAGTGTCAGCCTATGGACTGAAGGGCATGTACCTTGGTTGAAGGCACATCCCCAGTAGGGGGTGTACAGGAGGCGGCTGATGGATGTTTCTCTCTCATCAATGTTTCTCTCTATTCCTCTCCTTTCCTCTCTGTAAAAAAATTAATAAAATATATTTTTTTAAAATATACATTTTAAAAATGTATATACATTTTTATATACATTTTACATACAGTGTGTATACATTTTTGGAGCAATATATATATATATATATATATATATATATATATATATATATATATAAAATATGGATTTGTGCATGTGTTTAATAATCAAAGACTTGTGTTCTACATTTTTTTAATACCAACTTTTTTTTTATTGCTTAAAATATTACAACAAGTGATAGATAGGTCTCCATTTTTTCCCCTTGCCCTACCCCTCCTCCTCTCTACCCCCCAGTTTCTTGTGTCCATTGATTATGCTCCTACGCATACATGCAAGTCTTTCAGTTGATCTCTTAATTCTCCCCAACCCTCCCCAGCCTTCCAGCTGTAGTTTGACAGTCTGTTCAATGCTGTTCTGCCTCTGTATTTGTTTATGTTTATCATTTTGTAATGGTCTTTATTATCCATAAATAAGTGAGATCATGTGGTATTTTTCTTTTATTGACTGGCTTATTTCACTTAGCATAATGCTCTACAGTTCCATCCATGCTGATGCAAATGTTAAGAATTCCTTCTTTTTTACAGCAGCATAATATTCCATTGTGTAGATATACCACAGTTTTCTAATCCATTCATCTGCTGATGGGCACATAGGCTGTTTTCAAATCTTAGCTATGGTAAATTGTGCTGTTATCAACATAGGGATGCATATGTCCTTTCTGATTGGTGTTTCTGGTTCTTGGGATATATTCCCAGGAGTGGGATCACAGGATCAAATGGGAGTTTCATTTTTAATTTTTTGAGGAAACTCCAAACTGTCTTCCATAGTGGCTGCACCAGTCTGAATTCCCACCAGCAGTGCAGAAGGGTTCCTTTTTCTCCACATCCTCTCCAGCACTTGTCATTTGTTGTTTTGTTGATGGCAGCCATTCTGGCAGGTGTGAGATGATACCGCATTGTTGTTTTGATTTGCATCTCTCATATAATTAGTGACTTTGAGCATGTTTTCATATGCCTTTCTGCCTTCTGTATGTCTTCTTTTGAAAAGTGTCTATTTAGGTCCATTGCCCATTTTTTGATAGGATTGTTTATCTTTCTTTTGTATGAGTTCCCTGTAAATGTTGGATATTAAACCCTTATCGGTGATATCATTGCCTAATATGTTCTCCCATGCAGTGGACTTTCTTGTTGTTTTGTTGATGGTTTCCTTTGCTGTGCAAAAGCTTTTTATTTTGATGTAGTCCCATTTGTTTATTTTCTCTTTAGCTTCCATTGCCATAGGAGCTGTATCGGTGAAGAAATTCCTTTGGCACATGTTTGAAATTTCACTGCCTGTGTATTCCTCTAGTATTTTTATGGTTTCCCATCTTACGTTTAAGTCCTTTATCCATTTTGAGTTTATTTTTGTGTATGGTGTAAGTTGGTGGTCTAGTTTCATTTTTTTGCATGTATCTGTCCAATTCTCCCAACACCATTTATTGAAGAGACTGTCTTGACTCCATTGTATGCTTTTGGCTCCTTTATCGAATATTAATTGGGCATAGAGTTTTGGGTCAATTTCTGGCTTCTCTATTCTATTCCATTGATCTATATGTCTGTTCTTGCGCCAGTACCAAGCTGTTTTAAGAACAGTGACTTTGTAATACAGCTTGATATCTAGTATGAAGATCCCACCTACTTTGTTCTTTCTCACGATTGCTTTAGCTATTCGGGGTCTTTTTTTATTCCAGATGAATTTTTGGATAGTTCGTTCTAAGTCTGTAAAATATGCCACTGGTGTTTTAATGGGAAGTGCGTTGAATTTATAGATTGCTTTCGGTAGTATGGACATTTTAATTTTTTTTAATTTTATTTTCTTTTTTATTACATAAAGTTTTACAAAGATTGGTACATATATCTCTTTTTTCCCCTGCACTTCCGCCCATCTCCCCTACCCCCCAGTGCTTTGTGTCCATTATTTATGCTTAAATGCATGCACCAAATGTCCCTTGGCTGATCTGTTACCCCCCCCCCAATGTTCCTGTCCTTGTTGCTGTAATTAGACAGTCTGTTTGATGCTGCTCTGCCTCTGTATCCATTTTTGTTCACCAGTTTATAATGGTTATTATTATCCATAGATGTGTGAGGACATGTGGTATTTTTCTTTCATTTACTGGCTTATTTCACTTAGCATTATGTTCTCCAGCTCCATCCATACTCCTGCAAATGCTAAGAACTCCTTCCTTTTTACAGCAGCATAGTATTCCATTGTGTAGATGTACCACGGTTTTCTAATCCATTCATCTGCTGATGGGCACTTAGGCTGTTTCCAAATTTTAGCTATGGTAAATTGTGCTGCCATGAACATAGGGATGCATATGTCCTTTCTGATTGGTGTTTCTGGTTTCTTAGGATATATTCCCAGAAGTGGGATCACAGGGTCAAAAGGAAGATCCATGTTTAATTTTTTGAGGAAACTCCATACTGTCCTCCATAGTGGCTGCACCAGTCTGCATTCCCACCAGCAGTGCACGAGTGTTCCTTTTTCTCCGCATCCTCTCCAGCACTTGTCGTTTGTTGATTTGTTGATGATAGCCATTCTTACAGGTGTGAGATGGTACCTCATT